>PVKU01009145.1:17643-65195 GCA_004027475.1 Anoura caudifer
GGGTACCAGAAGGGGAAGAGGAAGAGCAACAAGTGGAAAACTTATTTGAACAAATAATAAAGGAGAACTTCCCCAATCTGGCAAAGGAAATAGACTTCCAGGAAGTCCAGGAAGCTCAGAGAGTCCCAAAGAAGTTGGACCCAAGGAGGAACACACCAAGGCACATCATAATTACATTAGCCAAGATTAAAATGAAGGACAGAATTCTAGAAGCATCGAGGGATAAGGGGACAGTCACCTACAAAGGAGTTCCCATGAGACTGTCAGCTGATTTCTCAAAAGAGACCTTCCAGGCAAGAAGGGGCTGGAAAAAAGTATTCCAAGTCATGAAAGTCAAGGACCTACATCCAAGATTGCTCTATCCAGCTAAGCTTTCATTTAGAATGGAAGGGCAGATAAAGTGCTTCTCAGATAAGGTCAAGTTAAAGGAGTTGATTATCACCAAGCCCTTATTACATAAAATGTTAAAGGGACTTACCTAAGAAAAAGAAGATAAAAAATATGACAGTAAAAAGACAGCAAACTCACAGATACTAACAACCAGACCTAAGACAAAAGCAAACTAAGCAAACCACTAGAACAGGAACAGAATTGGAGATCACATGGAGGGTTAGCAACAGGGGAGTGGGAGGAGGAGCGAGGGGGACAAGGTACAGAGAACAAGTAGCATAGACTGTGGGTAGAAAATAGACAGGGGGAGGGCAAGAATAGTGTGGGAAAAGTAGAAGCTAAAGAACTTATGACACATGGACATGAACTAAAGGGGGGGAATGTGGGTGGGAGGGGGTGTGTAGGGTGGAGGGGAATGATGGGGGAGAAATGGGACAACTGTAATAGCATAATCAATAAAATATAATTTAAAAAAAGACATGTGTGTTTTTCTAAACGTCTTTATGAGGTCCTTTAGCTACTCAGTGGCACCTGTGGCCCTCAAAGGACTGAAATAATCACAGGCCTAAAATGTTCAGGTAAGGGAGGAATGCAAGACTTACTCTTTTGGAAACATTCATTCTTTCAGGGCATTTAGATGTTCTGTTGCAGCCTCAGGCCATCTTAAGTCTTGTGTAAAGGATTTTTCTGTTGGAATTAATGATAAGGTGATCTGACAGCTAACCCCCAACTCCTTGAGATGGGTGAGGGTATGTGGGACTCAGACTTTGAAAGCCTAGACACATGGCAATCACAGCGTCTATTTTTTCAAAGCCTCATTTATGTGTTTTCCTCACTATAGCTTATACTTTGTTTCCTCCTTTAAAAAAAACCTTATTTTCTGATAGCACAATCTTTACTTAATTGAGTTGCTGGGTAACAAAGCTTGTTGTTCATTCTGTTTTTAACCTATTTGCTATAGTCTCTGTGACAAGTTTTATCCCTTGGAGCTTCCAGTAAATACACTGTTACTCTGGAGTGTGTGAATATTGATTTATTCTGTATGTGACTGAGGGCACAGTACTTGGCATTCAGATGGCACTTGACCCGATAGACACTCAGTGAACAAATGAATATCATTAGTTTTGGGAGAAAATGTAGAGAAGTGGCTAAAAGGAGCATTTATTTTGGATCAATGCACTCTTGGGTATGAGTTCCAGCTCTTTCATCTAGCTTTATGACTTTGGAAATGGAAATATTAAAAGTTCTCTCCTCTTTGGATTTTGTGAGAATTAAATCAGATAATATGTGTAAAAATATTTAGCATAGTGCCTAGGGGTAGAGTAGGCTCTAAAAAAAGTAGCTATTAATGTTATCATCATTAACATCATTACTAGATAGCTTCTCTTGATGGTTTCTCAGAATGTCTTCCAAACATGTTTGCCTGGAAAATTTCTGCTCATTCTTTAACTCTTAGCCCAAATAATGGAAATGAAAAGAAAGGAAGATTCTGAGAGATCTTGAAGGAAGAGTTGAAATCTGTTGGGACCGGTTGTGGCTTGATACCAACATAGGAAGGAACTAAGGGTAACCTCACGGTGTTAACGGTGGAACAATGGCAACTTTGACTGTCTAGGGAGGATGCAAGATGAGGGAAAGGTGTTCCTGGATAATACTGCTAAATGAGGTTTTAGGCATGTTGAATTTGTGTGTCCTCTGGGACTCCAGGATGTTGATATAGCAGAAACCAGGCAGAGGCCATTTCTCTCCAGCCAACTTTTGGATACTCAGTGGATAATTAATGGCAGAAATATTATAGAATTGTTGTGCTCCCCTCTCTCTTTCCTGTCAGTCATATTTTGAGTATTATTCTCCTGACAGGCAATGAGGCAGCACAAAAGAAGGGAGAGGGTGTGAAATGCAAATCAGTCATTTGTTGTTTTTTAGGAGTGCTGAGAAAGGCAGGAGGGATGGGAGAGTTAAAAACTATTGTTTTATGTAAACTTTTTCATATTACTGAATTATAATTATAGTCCTCATCTATTATTTGATCTGACATCAGATTGTTGAGCAATAGCGGTAGTTAATGTGGCTTCACCATGGCTTGTGAATTGTGGGAGTTAACTGGAAACATCCCGCATGACCTCTCTGGACTTGATGGCCTTTTAAATAACTTGGTCTTTAATGAGGAGCCACAATATGATTACAGCATCAGAGGGAGAATGAAGTGAGCCTTTACTCCAAGCATGGGTCACCCCATGGGGATAATGAATAACATTGGTTCTGTTTTCAAGTTTGTGCAGCAAAGAACAATATTTGTATTGGTCTGTTAACACTTCAACACATCTGGCATGCTAGACAAGAAGGATTTGATCTAATTTTAGTTGGAGTAAATATACTGTTGCCCTTCCATTGTACTTGGACTTTTCATTAATAGAATGATAGTTTAGTCATGCTACTCTCTGGCTCGCCTTCTTGTCTCCCCTTCCTTCACTGGCAGCAGAAATCAGGGATGAGCTCCACTGAGATGTTTTTGCAAATGTCATCATTTTACACACTAGGCCAGAGCATTTTTCTGTGTATTTAAAACTGAGGAATACATGATTACCAGTTTGGGTCCCTTGTGAGCACAGGATTCGACACTATTTGCACTCTATAATTTATTGACATTTTTATCACCATTCAGGCTTGCACAAAGCGGAGAGAATGAATCTGTAGAGGAAAAAAGAAAAAGGGAAGACATGAATGCACCAATGGGCTGCAGCTGCTCAGTGAGGTGCAAAATCTTGTAGTTTGTTTTGTTTGAAACAGACTTTACGTCTCTGGACCCATTTGCTCTCAATTTTTACCAACTCAGTCCTTTTGGTGTCGACATTCTGTATTCTGAAAATTTAAGATGTCATGACTGGTGACTTGTTCTCTTGAAAAGTGTTTCTTAAAATGTCAGGTTGCTCTTGTCTTAGATGGATTTTGGAGTCTGCCTCTGATATTAATTGAACTTATAAAATTTTAATGATGTGTGTTTTTTTGTTTTACTTAAATCAACAGAGATTTTGTAAATGGATTCAAATTTATTTTAATATATTAAAAGAGAGGGACAGAAAAATTCTTAGAGTAAAATTAAACACTTTTTCAAATTGCGCTTTGGTTTGTATTCTTGTTTAATGTGCATTTTTATTATTTGGTGTGAAGCTAGTGCTCATAAAGGTGATATGTGAATATATGAAAAAACAATAAGAAATGCATCAGAGTTGTGCATGCAGTCTCCACAGTGTATTTAAATACCCTGAACAGCTGCCCTAAGGAGCAAATTTAGCATTTATCCAAAATGGAAAGCCAGTGAGAGGTTAGCTGTGGGAATGACTGGAATCTGTCTGTATTTGAATTTCCATTTAACACAGATCATCGCTCCAATGGATCCCCTGTGGTGGTGTGGAGAGATTTATGCCTGTCAGTTACGGGAGTATTTCTCATTTTTTGGTATGCATCAGAATCAACTTAGGGGAGCCTGTTTACAACACAGATCTCCCAGGACTTAAACCACAGCATTTCTTGGTTGTTCTGGGACAGAGCCCAGTCATCTGTGTTTTGATTCATCAGAATCACCTGGGGAGCTTTTACAACACACTGGTGCCTGGGCTCCATCCCAGAAAGCTGACTCAGATGCTCTGGAGCTGCAAGGCTTGGGAATCTGTTTCGATGTTCACAAAGGAATGAATGGAAAAAAAAAAAAACCTGACTTATCTAGCAGGGTTGGTTCTCAACAAACCTCATTTAGGGATAGGGTCAAGGTACTCATGAGAGACTGTGAAAGAAGATGAGAATTCTCTGTCTCAAATGAGATTGCCCTGAAGTTGGATGGTGATGATGATGATGATGTTAACCAAGTGGCTGTAAGCTTTATCCTGGTCTTGCTTTTATTAGCTCTAAGTAGAGGACTTTTGTCCTTGTACTTCTTTATGCTTTTGTAATTTTTGTCTGCTTAATTAACGTCACTCAATAGATACTTCCTCTCCTGTTCTTAAAATACTTATCATTAACCAAATGAACAAATTCTCTAACAATTATGAGGACTTGGAAAGAATAAAAATACACTGGATCTGTGTTGGCTATGCTGATAGAAACCAGCACCTGCTATATTTTATGAAGGATAAATTTGCTATGAGATGTAAAATTATCAGTGTGTGCAATTTTATACATTAATTTCAGTTTTAGTATGCCATTATCAATAGCCATAATAGCATCAGAGATATATGGAGAATTTGAGTGCCTTTTTCCTTTGCTCCATTCATTTACAAAACCAGCCCATACAAAAATTGGAGTTGGTAAAAGCATTGGGCTAGGAAGATCAGGACTTGAGTTCTAGTATTCTGTCTTTTTGTTTATTAGTTCTGTGACCTTGGACAAGCTACTTGAAATCTCTGGCCTCATTTTCCTCATGTATAAAATGATAATAATATGTCTGCAAGCAGGGGACTAGATCAGTTAAATCCCAAAGACCAACCATTCCAGCTTCAAGATCCTGTACTGAGTCTGTAGAGGAAAGAGGAGTGGCCAAGGCAAGGTCAAGTCAAGTCAAGTCAAGTGAGCTGGGAGGGGTGGGCTTCAGAGCTCAGGGAGACTGTGTATCCCTCCCGGTGTTGTCCTTCAAACCCTAACTGCCTTTCCAATCTTGTTCCTGGTTGCCATGGTTTTGCATGTCTCTTGGTTTGTAAATTCATAGATTTACTAAATAATATGTGATAAAGCCTCAGTGGGACTTTGTTCATTTGTGAGGGACTAAAGACAATTTCACAGAATTGCTTGCTGGCTTGGAGAGTTGCAGTGCTAACAACATGTACTTGTTAAGACATGGATATACATTTATGATTAGGAGGAGTCTTAATGAAACATTCATGACTATTTCCTCCATTTCTCTGGAAAAATAAATTCAGTCGCAGTAGGGTTTTTCACTCAGTTGCTTATTAGAATACATCCCTCTGCCTGGGTAATTTAAAGGTATAGTTAATATTTCTTGTTTTTCAAAGACATTATTGGACCCACAAATATCCTCTGTTCTCTTGAGAAGAAAAAAACCTTCAAGATCTTTACTTTGTAAATTACTAAATTAAAGGGAAATGATTACATCATCATATTGATACTGGCTGCTTGAGAATTCCACAGAAAATAATAACACTAGTGGATTATTTAGCATGGTGGTTTGTGAAGCATCAATTGCTACCACCTTGCAAATCTGCTCATGTCTTACCAGCTGTCTGGGGGGTGGTTTCAGCTTGCCCCTCCAGACCCACTCTCTGCTCTCGTTCTCTGTGACCTGAGAGGCAGGCAATATCAACCAGTGTCTTAGTCTGCTCGGGTGGCTACAACAAAACACCACAGACATTGATTTCTCTGTTCGGGAGGCCACGACGTCCAACGTCAAGGTGCCAGCTATTTCTTTTTCTGGTGGGGAATCTCCCTGGCTTGTAGACACTGCCTTCTTGTTATGTCCTCACAGTATGGAGAGAGAGGACTCTGGTTTCTTTCTGTTCTTATAAGGGCACTGATCTTATTGTGGGGGATCCACCCTGATGACCTCACCTAAACCTGAGTACCTCCCAAAGGTTTCATCTTTTAAGAGCATCATACTGCGGGTTAGGGCTTTAACATTTGGATTTCGGGGGACACAAACATACCGTAACATAACCAAGTTCCATTGTCCTGCCCTCTGGGTGAAACTGTGCTAGCTTAATGGAAAACACTGGTAGGAAGGGCTGGAGGGGAGTGAAGCCAAAGTGTCCCTCTTCTGGTTCCTCCCTGCTGGGCTGCATCTACTGTCAGGTATCCTTTCCTCTCTTCAGTGGTTGGTCCTGGTCTGTTCCCCTCCCCTTTAGGCCTGAGGGTGGGGTAGCTCCTTCACGCTGTTCTGCTGTCCTCCTGCAAGACTTGACTCTGCACCACTTTTTGTTAACGCTCACTTATTAAACGCTCCACTCCCCATCATAGAGCGGTCTAGTTTGTGCTGGGACCCTGACCGACTGAATGTCTGAGGAGATGACACAAAAGGTCACTTAAGAAGCTGCTTGTAACATTAGTACTCTGTTCATTGCGCTTGGTGTTATCACAGTATTTACATCTTGATTTACTCGGGGAAATGGCTACTGGAGTGATTTGGCTGAGAAGCCACAAACTTCCTGGGTTCAAAATACATCTTCTTTTATTTTCTTATTTTAGAAACAACGGTCATTGCATGGTAGGGATATGACAAGATGAACATTTTGTATTTTCTGGTAGGATGATAAATTGCTATAAATGTGACAGAAATAAATGTGGCAGTTTATGGTAAAGGCCTTTGAAATACTTAACTTGCCAACCTAGTAATTTTATTTCTAGCAATCTACCAACAGGAAGTAATTGGAATTGCAATGACATGTACACAAATAATCACAAAATATTGTTAATTATAATAATTCATAATAATATAAGTAACAATGTTCAGCAATGTGAAAATGGTTTCTTAAGTTAAAGTACCTCTATATAGTATTCCATGAAATTAAGTTTATAAAGAATATCATATAACATGATAGAAAAATCACACTACAAAATTTTAAACACAAATGAACCCAACTATATATATATATATGTAAGCTATATATATGTATTTAAGTCTATATACACACTTTTATATATACACACACACACTTATGTACATATATATGTAAGGTGTATGACTGTCTAGCCACTGTGCTGTACACCTAAACTAATACAAAATACCCATATTTTGTCATGTATAATACATGCTTTTTACCCAATATTTTTAGGGAAAGATAAGGGTGCATATTATATGTGGGTGCTACTAATTCTGTATCTATATAAATGTTTTTAATTCTTTTATTTATACTCATGCACTAAAAGTGTAACTCCAGAGAGCAATAACGGTATCTGCATGTAAAATACTACCCTAGGAATTCGATAATTGGGTTTGTTGAACTTAAGATGAATTTGAAAATGGCGAAAACAGTTTGGCCAATGAGTCAACAAAATGAAACCATGAGTGATGTATTGTTACCCACAGAGTAAGACAGATTCTTGTAACTTGTATCTGTTCTTGTGCTTTGTAATTATTTGTTACATAAAATTTCCTATACCATACTATGTTAAAAAATAAATGCTAAAATTCCTTTATAATACAAAAAATAAGTGTCTAAATATAAATAAATAAATAATTGAAATTAAACATTAAAACAAAAGATTTTTTCCTGAAAGTTTGGGCCAAAAATGTGGGTGCACATTATAAATGGCAAAATACAGTAATACTGAATGTAAACTGGTAGTGAAAAAATATTTTTTGTATACTTTATTGATTATGCTATTTCAGTTGCCCCATTTTTCTCCCCTTTATCCCCCTCTGCCCTGCACCCCTGCTCCCTCCAGCATTTCCCGCTTAGCTCATCTCCATGGGTTGTACACGTAAGTTCTTTGGCTTCTCCATTTCCTATACCGTTCTTAACCTCTGCCTGTCTGTTTTGTACCTACCATTTATGCTACTTATTCTCTGTACCTTTCCCCCCATTTTCCCCACCCAACCCCTCCCCAGTAAGAACCCTCCATGTGATCTCCATTTCTGTGATTCTGTTCCTGTTCTAGTTTTTTGCTTAGTGTGTTTTTGTTTTTGTTTTTGTTTTTTAGGTTCAGTTATTGATAGTTGTGAGTTGTCATTTTACTATTCATAGTTTTGATCTTCTTTTTCTTAGATAAGTCCTTTTCATATTTCATATAATAAGGGCTTGGTGATGGTGAACTCCTTTAACTTGACCTTATCTGGGAACCACTTCATCTGTCCTCCCATTCTAACTGATGGCTTTGCTGGATAGAGTCATCGTGGATGTAGGTCCTTGCCTTTCATGACTTCAAATACTTCTTTCCAGCCCCTTTGCCTGTAAGGTTACTTATGAGAAATCATCTGATAGTCTTATGGAAACTCCTTTGTAGGTGACTGTTTAGTTTTCTCTTGCTGCTTTTAGGATTCTCTCCTTATCTTCAATCTTGGGTAACATAATTATGATGTGTCTTGGCATGTTCCTCCTTGGGTCCAACTTCTTTGGGACTCTTTGAGCTTCCTGGACTTGCACGTCTATTTTCTTTGCTAGATTGGGGGTTTTTCTTCATTATTTTTTCAAATAAGTTTTCAATTTCTTGCTCTTCCTCTTCTCCCTCTGGCACCATTATGATTAGATATTGGAATGTTTAAAGTTGTCCTGGAGGTTCCTAAGCCTCTCCTGTTTTTTTTTTTTTGAATTCTTTTTTCTTCATTTTGTTCTGGTTAAATGTTTATTTTTTTCCTTTTGTTCCAAAACATTGATTTGAATCCCAGTTTCCTTCCCTTCACTGTTGGTTCCCTGTATATTTTTCTTAATTTCACGTTGTACAGCCTTCACTTCTTCCTTTATTTTGCATCCATACTCAGTCATTTCTGTGAGCATCCTGATTACCAGTGTTTTGAACTTCACATCTGATAGGTTGGCTATCTTTTTATCACTTAGATTTTTTTCTGGAGTTTTGATCTGTTCTTTCATTTGGGCCATATTTCTTTGTCTTGGCACACCTGTTCCATTATGAGGAGTGAAGTTTTAGGTATGCACCAGGGATGGGCAACCCACATCACTGTTGTGGTGCTGTACGTGGGCGAGGGGTCAGAGATGGAACAATGCAGCTTGCTTGGCTCATGCCCCCCTTTCAGTCACTTCCTCCATACACACAAGTGAATTATACCTTTCTGGTGCTGATTCCCAGGTGGGTGGGTTTGTGTATGTTCTAGGACTGCATGGTTCTCTCCAATGGACTCTCCTGTGAGACTGGGAATTTCTCCCACCATGGAAACCCCCACAGGTTTTCACAGCCAGAGGTTTTGAGGCTTTCTTTTCCCATGCTGGAACCCTGGGTTGTATAATCTGTCTTGCTCCCCAGTTGTTCTTCCCCGTTTATCCACATGCAAATGTGGGACCACCTGGTCTGCCAGCTGCCACCTTGCTGCCTATCCTCTCTACCCCAGCTGCCAGTCTCCACCCTTCCTACCAGTCTAGATGAATGTTTCTACCTTAACTGCATGGCTGTTGGACTTCCATACAGTTTAGTTTTCTGACAGTTTTGGTTTCTGGTTGTTTTTTTATGTTTAAATTGGTTTTTCTTCTTTTGGTTGTATGAGGAAGTGAAGCATATCTATCTGTGTCTCCATCTTGGCTGGAAGTTGTGAAAAAATTCTTTAGCAATTATTCATTGGGAAAGAGTATGGATAACTTGGATTTTTCTTCTTGTTATTTCCTATATTCTATACATATACATTCCTTTAAATCAAATATTACCTGTCTGTATTTAATCACAGGCATTGCTATAAATGAAAAGTATTTCTTTTAATCTGATACCTTCAGAGAAACAAAGAATATTTTTAGGGAATGTAGCATAATCATGATGCTATGCAGTGGTGTCCAACCTTTTGCTGTCTCTGGGCCGCACTGGAAGAAGAGTTGTCTTGGGCCACACATTAAATACATTGCAACATGTAATCACAAAAAAAAAATCTCAGAATGTTTTAAGTAAATTTATGATTTTGTGCTAGGCTGCATTCATAGCCATCCTGGGCCACATGTGGCTCACAGACTGCAGGTTAGACACCCCTGTTAGGGGAACCTTTTTTGGTAGCAAGTTGAAAGAGCTGAGAGACCAAATCCAGGCCCTTAGGACCAGGAGAAGGCTCTAACCGTGCCGATGTTGTATTTCACACCACGAAAATGTACATTTTGGGTGGCTGCATTTCCTAACCTTCTTTCTCTCCTTGTCAGATCTGGTTGCACATTGTATTTGGCCAATTAATTTTTTTCCTACTTATTCTTTAAAAGGTTTTATTTATTTATCCTTAGAGAGAGGGGGATGGAGGGAGAAAGAGAGGGAGAAAAACATCAATGTAGGAGATAAACATCAATTGGTTGCCTCTTGTATGTGCCCCATACAGGGACCAAACCTGCAACTCAGGCATGTGCCCTGACCAGGAATTGAACCAGTGACATTTTGCTGTGTGGGATGATGCCTAACCAACTGATCCATACCAGTCAGAGCCTTTACACTTATTTTTAAAGAGGGAAACTTGGTTTGCTCTCATATCTACCTAATATGTTCATTTTATTTCTGCTTCTTTTTAGAGAATACTTTTTCCTCATGACCGAATCTTTGTTTTCTTGACAGGCATGGGTTTTAAAATATTCTTGCAGATCTGGTTATGGGAAATTGATTTTACTGCTTATTCTCCCTCATAATTATGCAAACCCTATCCAACCTCCTAGTTTTCTGTGCCCTGTAGATTTTCAGACATGGAGGTACTGAGCTGAATTTATAGGAGGCAGGGCCATCCTTATGGTTTAGCACACAGCTTTGCACCCATGGGTTTCCTGTTAAGATGATGGTGTCTCAGGGAGAGGAAAGTAATGCACTATCCAATTTTAGTAGGCAATACTTCAGCAGATTAGTCCTTCAGGTAATTAGCTGTTACTTTGGAAAGCAGAGTGCAGCATCCAGAAGGAATGAGACACAGTTGACATTAAGTGGAAAAGGAGAGAGAAGGACAGAATGCTTGGGTTACTCCCCCAAGCCTGCTTGAACATGAGGTTCCAGCCCTGGAGGTGAAATCTGGGGAAGAAGCACTTGGAAAGGGGAGTGGTAAGATGCTGAAGACACATCCTGATAATTTTGATACTGCCTAAGCACTGCCTGGTACCAGAAATCTTGACCTAAGAGCAACTAGAATTGGGTAATGCCTGGTTCAGTGAAAATGGCCCAAAATGGTAACAATCATCATAATAACTTTCATTTATCAAGCACTGTGCTGAGCATTTACTATGCACTATGTCCTTTAATCCTCTCAACAATGCTGTGAAGTCGATTTTATCATTCTCCTTTTGTAGGTGAGGAAACTGAGGCTCAAAGAAATAAAGAAAGTTTCCAAGCCATATGGTTAGTAAGTGGCCGAGCTGAGATTTGAGCCCAGAGCGTGCTTCTGCTGACTATGGCATGAGCATCCCTAGTAGTGGAGGTCCTGGGTTTGAGTTCCCACTGTGATAGCACAGCATGACCTTCTGTAGGCATCGAACATCTCTAATCATCAGCTTCCTGTATTAGAATTCATAGCTTTCATATGATTTACGCTGTCTTAGGTGCATTAGAATTTGCAAAGTGCTTTCTAACAAATCTTTTAATTTTATCCTTACATTAATTCTGAGCAATATCAAACATAATACCTATGATGTAAATTTGCCTTATTATTAGGCCTATAAAATTATTTTAATTTATTGGCTTCTTAATTGAGTTTTCAGTCACTTGACTCCTTAAGTATATTTTCAATTTGTTATCATGATAGACTGTAAGTTTCCCTAGAGATATCTAGATATCTTTTAAGATCTCCATGTGTAAAATGAAATTGGGTTGTAACCCTTATATTTGGGACTTAACTATTTTTCTTGCCCAAAGCTAAGGAGGCCCAAACAAAACTCTTCTTCTTCTTCTTCTTCTTTTTTTTTTTTAAAGAAAGAGGTGACTTACTCCATTTTACAGATCATGAAACTGAGATTTACAATGTTATGAAGTTGGAATAATGGGAAAATATATAAAGGAGAACTATTACTATGGAAACATTTTGGGGCAATATTTACTAGGTTTTACTTACATTGCTTTTTTTCCCCCGGGCAGAAGAGAAAGTATTTAAAATTTTGTTGAAAGGTAGAAAAGGACGTACTCTTTTCTACTTTTCAAAACTAACACATCAGAAAAACTGAACCAAGTTTTGTCCTTGCTTGTAGACGCTCTCCTCCTTCCAGCCCAGCTGGCATTAATGACAAGGTCATCTCTCCTGCCGCAGTCTTTCCATAGTCACTCTCCTGTTAAAACCCAGCTATGCCACACTGCACCGGCTGAAGATTGTCAATGTTTTTCTTTTCTAAATTCACTTCATTCTTTGAAATACCACAATCATTTGCTGCATACTGGAAGGGATTAAAAGACCCACAAGAAACTATCCACTAGTCACGACCCCGCATTGCCGTGGCAAGTGGTCGCATGGCACTCACAAAGGCAGCCACTGGTAGTGTGGCATCCTCATCCTCTGGGCCATCTTCTGGCGCTGTGTTGAGTTGGGCACAGTGCCAGGGCCACACCTCCCTGCTTTAGAGGAAAAGTTCCGTTGGGTTCCCGAGTCACACCAATCTCCGTGCTTGCCAACTTGGCCCGCCCCCTTCGTAGCCGCAAGCTTTAGACCTGCTTTACACTGCCTTGCACAACGCTCTCAGCTTGGATTCTGTCACAAAGAGATGTTGCTTTCTATAGCTTTCCTCAGTGGTAGCACAACTATATTTTTCATATTCATGAGATTGAGCAGCACTGCAATCTAGTGACGGCAGCACGCCTGCTGAGAGTTACTTCCGGAGCACAGGCCTCGACCCCTCCCCACCTGTAGGCACTCTCTGCTCCCGCCAGAGGGCTTTTGCTCAAGGTACTCCCTACCTGGTTATCTCCTCCTTCTGAGCTCCTAACCACGCTTCAAGATCTGGTCTAACCTTCCTGCCTGCCCGGAAGCTTTCCTAATGACTCCTGCTGCCAGCGGTCTCCTGACCTTCTGCGCCAGCTTTTCACTTGGTGCCTGCATGTCACAGCCTATGTGTGTACCTTCCTGTGTCAACAAAATCGCCATTGCCTTGAGCGCCAGGCCCATGGATTATATTTTCTATCCATCACAGGACCTGGCATACTGCTTTTGGGCATGACAGGTACCCAGAAATCTAAGTCTGACAGCTATTTCAGATTGTGTAGAGATTCTTCCCTATATGAGGCATTACCAGAACAGCTGTTTACAAACAACCAATTGTGTAACACAGCCAAAAAGTGCAGGTGAGCTTGGGCTACGGGGAAATTGTTGCTACATAATATTGTTCTCTTTTCAAGATATTCTTGTGGAGCTCTGCTCAGCTTTGTTTCCTAGTTTGGATTGCTGAATTCTACCCCGTGGCACATCCAGTGCTGCCTGAGAACTTTTGCTGTTTTCTTGAAGAACAGTCCTCCGACTCCTCCCCCCATTCTCTGGATTACCAGCAACAGGTGGAAGAAGCTGGTTTGGGGCAACATTGTGACATGTGTGCATTCCTCGTGCATGTTTAAGAATTTGGCAGAGAGCACAGGCTGCTTTATATGGGATTTAAAAGAAAATTGCTTTGAAGGGCTTCAGGGGTATGTGTGGGAAGGATAGGTCACTATTGCCATGAAAGGATAATCTGTGTAAAATTTAAATATGGCCATTGCCTGCATTTTCTAGTCCCCCTGCCTAATTTTCCTATCACATGCGAACTTGGCCCACTGTGTCATTGGATTACCACGTGTTACTACTATTGAGAATCCACTCTTTCTGTTGGTGTTCAAATTTCTTGCAAAACCAGCTGTCCTTGTGGCTTTTCCTGTATGGTGGTTGCATGCCGGGGTGGATTATAATGCATAGGGAAATTTAGAATTTCCTCTACTCTTTCCCAGACCAAGTAAATCAAAATCTCTGGCTTTGGGTCTAGGGCATGGGTATTTTTAAAAAACGCTCTCCAAGATTCAAATGTAGGTCTAAGTTTGAGAACCCCTGGTCAAGCGCCCTGCGATCTCAGCTGCAGCTTGCTGGAAAGTGCCTGCTTGGTGGAGAGCAGCTATATTGATTTTGCTTGACTCGGTAATTACTTCTGCATTTTCTTTTTTACAGCAATTATATGAGAAGAAACCTGGGAGAAGAGATAATTAGAGGGGTTTGGGATTTATCCTAGAGCTCCTCTTTGACCAAAACAAATAGACACAGGTTATTAGTTAAAAGTCTAATAATGTCTTATGCTGAGGTTTATGCTTTGTAAAAATTGTCTGTGCATTTGGAGAGATAGCGTGGCCAAGTGCCTGTTAAACAAACTGTTTATTTGATTTGCTGTTTTCTCAAAAAAAATAAGGAGTTGGGGGAGGATGGCCTTAAAATTATACACAGTCCCACCTCAGTTCTCAAATGTCTCCCATTTTAAACAATTCGGTTCTCAAACAGCCTTCTGGAACGAATTAAGTCCCACTGTGCAGACTTTAGAAAGACGAGGCTGAAACCACTACATGATTCATTAAGCCCCTCACCTATGACAAGGATAAGTGGACTGAGGTTCAAATTCAAACAATTTTGTGAGGATTTGTCTCAAAAAAAAGAGGGAAAGCTGCGCTGTGATTCCACCTACACCGAGTTGTGACTCTCACCCTCTCAGCTCAGACCTGAGGAGGAGACTTCCACCAGACATCCAGAGAGCTTGCAATGTGACCCTGTGGGCAGAGGGGCTTGGTGGACTGGAGTCTGTCCCCCAACCCCCTATCCCCACTGCGATATCAAAGGAACCAGAGACATGGGATGACAAGCCGCTGCCACCTCTGGTAATCACACGGCCCCCCTCTCCAATGGAATGTGGAGCCTCGTGACCAAATGTGGAACCAATGGCCTGGACTAATTCCACTGGGACCCAGCCAATGTGAGGAGACCATGGCAGTAAAAGGCTGTGCAGTATACACTGGTGGTGGCTGAGGTGGGGGGCCTCAGGGGCAGAAGCTGAGGGTCTCGGGAGTGGGCGGCCAACTGAAAGGCGTTGATAAGTCACCAGTGCCGCAGTCAGAGGGACCCAGAAGGGAGTGTCCAGAGGACCCCAAAAGATACATACAATAGAAAATGTCAGCTTTAAATGTCTACCAACACCAGAAAGAACAGGACTCTCTTACTATAGTACTCCTCAAGTAGGAAATTTCCTCTCTCTTACTCCTTTCCCCTTGCAGCTTCCCTCCTGGGTGGGATATAGGTTAGAAACAGACGTTGGTAAATGGGAGAGAAAGAACTGAATACAGAAGATATTAACCAGACCCTTTTCTGGTAAGATGAGGGAGCAGGTGGTCACTGGCCCAGATCAGGGAGGGGCATGTGGAAGACGGAAGTCTCAATTTTGAAGGAGGATTGATCTGTTGATCACTATATCCAACTTGACACTTTTAAATAATTAACTGGGATTACAATTGTGATGTAAAATAATAACGGATTTCTTTTTTTTTTTTTTTAATCTAAGCCTGAAATCTAAGTAAAATTCAGGGTTGAGAAAAGGATCTGGACAGTTTTAAAGGGATGGTGGGAAAAGCAAGATTCTGTGGTTAAAGCTCGGGAATCCTCCTTACTCATTGTGCCGGTTACAGTGAAGGGTTATCTGAGGAGAAAACCCCGCAAGTTCCAGAGCAGACTTAGCCAGAAGATGACCTGGGGTGACAACCTTGGATTGTTTTGGTCGGTATCAGGAGGCACATTACCTATGGAACGACCAAGCTCTACAGGTAGGGATGGTGTCATCACTGTCACCAAAGAGGGGTCATTTTAAGGGCTACACAGAGGAACAATTTTCAAATACTGGGAAGAGTTAAGCATTTGTTTTAATGCATTGTATCAGTCAGGGTAGACTAACTGTTCTCATAAACTATCTCAAAATCAAAGTGAGTTGAGACAGTAAAAGGTTGTTTCTCACCTCACTCTGTAGTCCAGTGTGGGCTTCAGTGAGGGTGGGTTCTCTGCTCCATAGTTACTTGGGGACTGTGAAGTCACATACCTTCAATTCCTTAGTTTCCTCTAGGTCTTTTCTTGGCTTCCTCCAGCTACAGACAAAGAGAGGGCATTCAGGGTCACTGAAGGTGCCAGGAATGACTTCTACTCACATTCTATTGGCCAGAGTCAGTCATGTGAACCCACCTCCCTGCAAGGGAGGCCGGGAAATGCACAGTAACTGTGTGACCAGGAGGCAAAGGAAAAATGGGGTGGGGAGGCTTAACAGGGTCTCTCCTCATGCACCGTTTAGGAAAGGGATAGCCCATCACATTCTTGACCTCACAGATATGTAGTATTGCAGCCAAGAATTATAATTCACTTCTTGCCGAACACGAGACTCACTGAGGGCAGGTTCCTGTGGGAAAAGAGGAGGAGGGGTGGTAAGAATGGCTCCTGACAATGACACTGAAGAGTGCAGTAGGGAAAAATGCCATCATGTAAACTCCGAGTGTTTCCGGTCTATCCAACCTCCATCCACTTCTGCATAGGACACAGCCAAGGGGAAACAAAAACAAATTAAAACACTCTTTCCCTTTGGGACGTTTCACTCCTATCGATCTGAAAATGGAAGCATTTAAAATGAAGCTTTTATTATTGATTTATTATCAACAGTTATTTTTTGCATGAGAAAAAATATGATTTTCGGGAGTGGATTTTCATAAATCAGTTGGTTATAATTCTTCGTATGTCATTTTCATTTTAAAATTTAAAATGTTATTTTCCACTGATTGTTAACAGTTATTTCTTGGGCAAGGAAATGACAATTTCAGGTGTGAATTGTTGTTAATGAGTTGGTTGTTGTGCTTTCCATTTCATTTTCATATTTACACTGTGAGACTATTGATTTTTTTCACTGCCTTTGTTGTTATGGTCTCTTTCTATATTTGGGGTGGGTCAGAGCTGACCTTAGAGCCAGGTCACCTGGGACAGATTCCAATCCGTCCCTCACTGGCTGCCTGAGTTGGAGCAAATATCTTAATTCCTCCATGCCTCAGTTTTCACCTAAAAATGTCAGCAATTCGAGTACCTGGCGCATAGGATTGTTGTGAGAATTCTGTGAGTTAGTATTTATGGAGCACTTATATGCTGAGCATATACTGAGTGCTGTGTTGGCTTTGGCGTTAATCTTTGACAAGATTGTTTTCCTTCAGTACTTACTTTCCTTTCACAGTGGTGATGTAGTTTCCTTTGAGCTTAATACTTTAAATTAAAATGCAGTGATCCCTTTAAAAGAGAATCGGTAATAAGTAAGAGCACAAGTCGGAGAGTGCTGTGGCCAGAACCGTGACGTTGGCAAGGGGATTACGCCAGTGCGAACCCACTGTGCCCTGTGGTGCTGGGCGGCTTCCTCATGTCATCAGGCAGTGGATCTGGCTTGGAGCTGTAAATCAGTCAGCAATGAATGAGAGCCTTTTCCTGAGAGTGAGTACAGTACTTTGCTGTTGAAACAAAACCAGCCTAAAACTGGTACTCAAAGAGGCTTGGTTTCTGAGCAACTTGAGACATAAAAGCATAAAGACGGGGCCCTAATATCACCTGTTTACTACCAGAAGCCAGGAGGAAGGCGTTGGCCTTGGTCTGCTAGCCACAAGGGTTGCTAACGGTTAAACCCTGAGATAGGCAGCAGGTGGCACCCGCTGGGGCTGAATTCCCCCAGAGGAGGAGGCCTGCCCCACGGAGGCCCTGGGCTGGAGGAGCAGAGAGATCCATTGTCTGCCTGCACAGGTGCTCTCTCCACCAGAGGTGTCACCAGGATGGTGTGAAAGCAGCCCAACACAAAATTGTAAATTTACTTAAAACATTATGATTTCTTTTATGGTTATGTGTTGCAATGTATTTAATGTGTGGCCCAAGACAACCCTTCTTCTTCCAGTGTGGCCCAGGAGGCCCAAAGGTTGGACACCCCTGCGGGAAGAAGAGTGAGCTGAGCAAGCACGTCCTTTCCATTCACCTCAATTGTGGGGGCAGAAAAGCTGTTTCCCTCTAATAAAGCTCCAAACCGTTAGAGCACTCATTGTTTGGCATCCTTTGTAATCTTATGACTTAGGATATCTGCTCTGCTCTTTCTAGAATCAACTTACTACATGTGACCTCACTCACTGGAGTGTTCTCCACAAGTTTGTCGTTCTTCCATGGACCCTGGTGAGGCTTCTGCTTCTCCACCCACAAACAACCAGCAGAAAGGACGATGTTTTCTCTTTATGAGGAAGAAAAAAAAATGTAGTGGAGCCCTTACTTGGAAAAAAAATCAATTGGTGGCTGATCTTAATTGCTATGATGTGCGTGTGGGTGGTGAGTGTTAGGTGTGTGTGCATAGATAGGAGGTAAGTTTTGCTGTTTCCTGGCCCTTGCACATCTAAGGGAAATTATACATTAAGCAAACTCCCAAAATTGTTCCTGAGCCTTTCTAAAAATGTAGGTCAATCTTTGAAATGGGACATAGTATTCTTTCACTGTTAATTTTACAAAGTGCCAATAATCAATCTTTCACGCTTTTTAAAGATATGCTTATGTTATTTATTAAACACAGCTATTAATTTTTAATGAATGTTTCTAGATTTTCAATGAGTAAAAGCATGTGTACTTTTCTGAAGATGGAAAACAACAGCATAGAATTATTTATTTATGCTTTGTTCTTACTATCAGACAATGAAATAATGTCATATTTTGCATTGCAAACTGTTTAACCATAGTTATGAGTAGCAATTCCCCATAAGACCATGTGGAAAACAGTTTTATTTTTTCAAATGTTTACTTTGGAAATGAAAACACTAAATATTGCTGTATGCAAAATTACTTTTGCAACATGGGAATCTTGATTAAAAAAATATTTTCTCTATGTAGCCCAGTGGTAACATATTTTCAAGATTCTAATGACACAAGAAACATTCATAAATCAGTAAGTACCTAACATAATAATATTTTACCCTCTGTGGCCTTAGGAAAATCACTTCCCATTTCTATTTTCTACTTGTCTGGAGAAATAGAGATCATGACATTTTATTAAATAAAGTCTTTCAAGCTCTTTGGGATAAAGAGTATACTACCCCTTTATTCTTTTGAGATTATAATTTTTATAATTTATTAAGTATAACTTTTGACTTAGGCCAGTCCATTATGTTGAAATAATTACAAATTTGGACATATGACTGGTAAGTCTTTGGGACGCAATATTTTCACGTCCTTTGTAATGTCAAAATGTCCCTGATCTTGCAATAACAGGTTGACATCTTCATTTTTAATGACCAGGCTGTAAGGCATTGTCAACCCTTTTGTGGAGATTGCCATTTCATTGTTCTGGTCAATATTAGGCTTTAAAACATGCAGCTGTAATTTTAGCTGTAAGACCAAACATTTATGTTGCTGGTAATGAACAAAACTTTTGAAGATCAAGATAGAAGTACATAAATTCTATCATATTAATTTTCTTTCCCACTTTTTTTGGTAAGATGATAGAAGAATAGACAGAACAGAGTATACCAAAAAGAAAAACTACATTTTGAAAGAATAAAGTTGAAATTTAGGAAAAGTAATTTCAAAAGATATTTTATTTGATAATGCATAGTCAATATGAAAAATATGGATAATGCAGAAAAATAGAAAGGAAAATTTTAATCACTGAGCAGCTCTACCACTCAAAGATAATGTGTTAACAATTCTATGAATATTCCAAACCTTGTTTTCCACAGCTCTTTCTTTTTACATTGTTTCAAAATTACTATAACACTATCTGGCTGATTTTTTCATTTAATATAGCAGCATAAGCAATTCATAGATTATCACAATGTTTTCTTCCCATTGGCTACATTATCTATTATCAAGCAGTAAAATAACAACTATTTCATTTTTATAAATATGATTGATACTCTGATACTGAGTTCCGGAAGTTTATCCTCTTTGCGTAGTTTATTTTCTAATCCTCTTTGCTCAATCTGCTAAACAAAACTAAGACATTGGTGCATTTACCGTGAAAGTCCTACCCTTGGCTGAGTAGGATTCCCAACTTCAATAGACAGAGTAGCATAAAAATCAGATGGCAACATTGTTAATTATATTATTTAATATTGGGACAAATATATGCACATTTCTCTCTAAAGTTGATTTGTTCAGATTCAGCAGCATCTGGATTCCAGGAGAAATGGAAACATTGTTTCTCAAGGTGTGTGCTCCAGGGAACAAAAACTAAAATAAACAAAGTGGTACTTTAAACCCAGGGACAAAGGAAACAATCAATAAATAAAAAGGCAGCCCACTGAATGGGAGAGAATACTCACAAACCAT
This sequence comes from Anoura caudifer, assembly GCA_004027475.1. NCBI lineage: Eukaryota > Metazoa > Chordata > Mammalia > Chiroptera > Phyllostomidae > Anoura > Anoura caudifer. The sequence goes on from PVKU01009145.1 coordinate 37,946, forward strand.
ATATCTGATAAGGGGTTAACATACAAAATATATAAAGAACTCATATGGCTCAATAGCAAAAGCAAAACAAAACCCAAACAACCAAATTAAACAATGGGCAGAGGACCTGAATAGACATTTTTCCAAAGAAGATATACAAATGGCCAACAGCTACATGAAAAGATGATCAGCTTCACTAATCATCAGGGAAATACAAACTGTCATGTCAGAACTATAATGAGATATCACCACACATCTGTTAGGATGGCTATCATACAGGGTACACACAAATATTGCCCCCTTTTATTACAAAATCTTTTATTACAAAATCATAAGCATGCAATTCTGTAACAACAGTATCATACTCAAGCACAGCATATGACATTTTAGGTGAAATGTTCCAATAAAAACCAGAAATTATTACTTTCATATTATTGCCCTACCAACTACACTCAAGCAGGCGTCACTTCTGCCAGACCCTGCGTATAAGACAAGAGATAGCAAATGCTGGTGAGGATGTGGGGAAAGGGGAACTCATACACTGTTGGTGGGAATGTAAAGCGGTTTAGCCATTGTGGAAATCAGAACAGCAGTTTAAAAAAAATAAAAATAGAACTATTATATTAGTTCTATTTGACCCAGCAATCCTACTTCTAGGTATATATCTGAAGGAACTGAAATCAGTATCTAAAGAGATATCCACACCCCCATGTTTATTGCAGCATTACTCACAATAGCCAAGATATAGAAACAACTTAAGTGTTTGTCAACAGATAAATGAATGAGGAAGATGTGAGATATATATATACACACACGCACTCACACACAAACACAATGGAACTATATACATATAACATATGGAATTATGTACACATAATTCCATATTATAATACATAGAATATTCCTTTGGAATATTATTCAGCCATGAGAGAGAAGGAAACCCTGCCATTGTGACCACCTGGATGGACCCTGAGGGCATTAAGGGAGACAAGTCAGAGAGGCAAAGACAAATGCTCTATGATCTCACTTAAATGTGGAATTGAAAAAAGCTGGACCATAGAAAGCAGAGTAAATGGTGATTGGCAGGATATGGGCTGAGGGAACTGAGGAGATGCTGATCAAATGGTACAGACTTGCAGCTAGTCGATAAATATGTGCTGGGGAGCTGGTGCACAGCATAGTGACAGTCAGCATACTGTACCGTGAACTTCAAAGTGGCTAAGAGATAGATCTTGATCGTTCTCACCACAGAAAGTAACGATAATTACGTGATGTGACAGGGGTGTCAGCTAACACTTTGGAGGCAATCATATTGCAGTGTGTAAATGTATCAGACCAACATGGTGTACACCTCAAACTTTACACAATCATATATGTTGAGTATATCTCAACTTTAAAAAATGAAAAAATAAAAGTTCATCTGCAAAGAAAAGAAAGGTGAGTGCATGACAGCCCCACGGCTTACGGTGGTAAACACCTGCAGTGTCCCCAGGCTCAGGGTTATGGGAGAAGACAGTCTATGGCAGCTTCTGAAAACCAATGTTCTAAATAAGGTTCCAGGAACGTTTAGATTTTAACCCCTTTCTCAATAAAGGTCTAATTCTGTTATCAAGTTAACCACTTATGGTCATTAATTATGTTCATTTTAAATCAAGTGTACAAGCTTCTGTTGTAATCTGTGTGCTTTTTCAAATCAACGCCGCTGTCGTGTTGACATGTTTGTGACTATGTTGACCACACTTTATTCTAGGTGGTAGATGAGTACACTTCATTCTAGGTTGGGTGATGCCCACATAAATAGTTAGGTGTTTATCTTCTCATCTTCTCAGGTTCCTTAGGTGCTTTCTTCATTCTTACATGTGATTTCCTGGCAGGGTTTATCAGTAGCTTTTCTTGCAATGATGCTCTTCAGTGACCTCAAAATGTCCGTGGCTATGACAAAAATACTCACGGGTCTATGGGATTCACCTGGATGCTCACCTGGACTCGGCTGGCCTTCAGGATGTACACCTGATTCAGGACTTGCCATGCGTCTCCTCTGGGATTCCGGTTGAGTAGGCAGTGACAACCTGTGATTTATTTTCTCTATGGCAATAGCAGAAGCTCAGGAGGACAACCCAAAGACACAAACACATTTTATATCTCTGCTTATATCACTTTCACTAATGTGCCACTGACCAAAGAGTCACATGGCCAAGTCACAAGGTTAACGGGTGGAGCAGTACGTTCCACACGTATCAGAATACACCAAGGACATATAATGCTACTGCAGGGGAATGACAAATGAGACCAATACTTCAATTTACCATACAGTATTTGACATGTTATGTTTGGGGCTTAGATACTTTTTCTCACTTGCTTACAGTTTCATAAGGCAACTGGTCTTTTCTGTGAACTTTAAAATGTATTTTCATTATTTGCTCTTCTTAAAAATAGCTTTATATAAATGGTAATGGAAAAATACAATAAAAATTCAAACTAGCTTTACATAAGTTTTATTGACGTAGAATACTTCACAGCTACTCCTCAGAGAATGAGTTGGAACGTACCTTAGAGTTTTAATTCTATCATTTTTCAGAGAAGAAAACTGAAGTCTAAAAAGGTCCAGTGACTGGCAAAAGAGCACAGCTTAGTCAGTGACAATGTATTTTAATGTGCAAGGTGGGGAGCAGGACATCCTAGAGTTCCTTTTCTCTTTGACCCGTATGTCCTATCTCATTCTATGCCAATTCCCAACCACTTCCCAGGAGGAGTCCTGCTGGCCAGCCTACACTGGAAACACTAAAAACAGAATAATAGACTACCTGGGGCAGAGGGACAGTGAATGAGTCCTACCCACAGGCAACGAGTGTCTGTCCCCCTCCAGCACAGGTGACAGAGCCTAGGACTGCTGGGCTCTGGATAACAGTCACAGATGTTCTGAATGTCAGGTTGACAACCTCTTACTGAGGGTGCTTTTAAAAACAGTTTCATGAATCCTCTCTGGAAGGTTATGGCAAGGTATTATGTGTGGAAATAGAGGCATGGCTATAAAAGCCTTTCTGTGCAGGGAAGAGCCAAGAAATCAGGACGTTTGAGGTGATTAGGGTGTGTGTGTGTGAGTGCAAGTGAATGTGCTTCCATATTTTATGTGAGCATCAAGGGCACATTCACCTTGTCAGTGTTATAAAGTTATTAATAATATCTTTCGGGCCACCTACCATCTGAGATTCCATGAGAATCAGTATTTCATCAACATCAGACAATATTTATGGAGCCATGTGTGCACATGTGTGTGGGAGTCCCTCAGCTTGATGCTGAACTGCTTCATTGGTTTCCTCCCATCTGCTATGGCCAGGAGCCAGCTGAGTCTGCTTGTTTCATTCTGCACATGGTGCTTTAGAATGACACTATTTAGATACATCTGCTAAGGGGTTAATATGCAAAATTTATAAAGAACTCATACAACTCAACACTGAAAAAGCAAACAATCTAATTAAAAATGGGCAGAGAAACTGAATGGACACTTCTCCAAAGAGGACATACAGATGGCCAATAGATATATGAAAAGATGCCCAGTGTCATTAATTGTCAGAAACGCACAAATTAAAACCACAATGAGTAATCACCTCACATCTGGCAGAACAGCCATCATCCACAAATCCGCAAACAACAAGTGCTGACGAGGATGTGGAGAATAGGGAACCCTAGTGCACTGTTGGTAAGAATGCCAACTGGTGCAGCCACTGTGGAAAGCAGTATGGGGATACCTCAAATATTAAAAATAAAATTGCCCTATGACTCAGTGATTTCACTTCTGGGTATATATCCAAAGAAATCCAAAGCACTAATTTGAAAGAATATATGCACCCCTATGTTTATTGCAGTGTTATTTATAATAGCCAAGATATGGAAATAACCCAAATGCCCATCAATAGGCAAGTGAATGAAAAAGCAGTGATACATATATACAGTGGAATGTTGTCAACCATTAAAACAATGAAATCTTAACATTTGCAACAGCATGAATGGACCTAGAGGGTTATTATGCTCAGTATACTAAGTCAGACAGAGAAAGACACATAACATGTGATTTCACTTATATATGGAATCTAAAGAACAAAATAAAAGAACAAACAAAATTGAAACAGACTCATAGACAGAGAACAGACTGATGATTGCCAGAGGAAAAGAGGATTGGGGGACTGGGTGAAAAAGATGAAGGGATTAAGAAGTACAAATGGATAGTTACACAGGGATGCAAAGTACAGCATAGGAATACAGTCAATAATATTGTGATAACTATGTATGGTGCCAGGTGGGTACCAGAAATATCAGGGCAGGGGGCAACACTATATGAAGCACAGGTGGCAAACACAAGGCCTGCAGGCTGAATCCAGCCCTCCACCTTGTTTTATCCGGCCCAGCACCTTGGTTCTACCTGGTGGTAGCGCTGAGCTCCTTGCCCCTAGTTAAGGAGTAGTTACATTTAGACAGTCCTAAAATGACATTTGGCCTTTGAAGGCAACTGTGAGGCTGTTGTGGCCCCCGGTGAAAATGAGTTTGACACCCCAGCTAAAGTATATGACTGTCTAACCTCTATGCTGTGCACCTGAAACTAATATAAAATGATGTTGACTATGAACTGTGATTGAAAAATAAAATTTTAAAAATAATAAAAAATAAAAGCAATTTTTAAAAGAAAGACATTTTACCTCATAATTTTAAAATAATATTTTTGGCACTTGAAAAGTATGTATATTCTGCTGCTTTGGGGTGAAATCCTCTGAAGATGTCAATTAAATGCCTTTGATCTAGTGTGTCATTAAAGCTGCTGTCTCCTTATTGATTTTCTGCCTGGAAGATCTATCCATTGAAGTCATTGGGGTGTTAAAATCTCTGACTATGGCTGTATTCCTGAGGATCTCCCCCTTTATGTCCATCAAGATTTGCTTCACATATTAAGGTGCTCCTATGTTGGGTGCATAGATGTTTACTAGGGTTATATCCCTTGTTGGATTGTTCCCTTTATCATTATGTAGTGTCCTTCTTTGTCTCTTATTATATAGCCTTGGTTTTAAAGTATATTTTGTCAGATATAAGTACTGCTACCCCAGCTTTTTTCCTTTCCATTTGCATGAAATATCTTTCTCCATTCCTTTACTTTTAGTCTGTGTGTATTTTTCAATCTGAGATGGATCTCTTGGAGGCAGCATATACCTAGGTCTTGTTTTCTTATTCATTCAGCTACCCTATGTCTTTTGGCTGGAGCATTTAAGCCATTTACATTTAAAGTGGTTATTGATAGATACATTTTTAGTGCCATGTTATTGTTAGACTATTTTCTTTTTTTTTTCTTTCTCTTTTTCTTCTTCTTAAAGCATGCCCTTTAACATTTGTTGCAGTATTGGTTTGGTGTTAACAAAATCCTTTAGCTTTTTATTATCTGGGAAGCTCCTTATTTCTCCTCTGATTTTATATGATAGCCTTGTTGGTTAAAGTAGCCTTGGTGTAGTTCCTTGCTCTTCATCACCTTGAGTATTTCACACCACTTCCTTCTGGCCTGAAATGTTTCTGTTGAGAAATCAGATGATAGTCTAATTGGTGCTCCCTTGTATGTAACTACCTGTTTTTCTCTTGCAGTCTTTAGGATTCTCTGCTTGTTTTTAAGCCTTGTCATTTTGATTGTGATGTGCCTTGGTTTAGGCCTCTTTGGGTCCAACTTGTTTGGGATTCTCTGGGCTTCTTGGACTTGTGTATCTTTTTCCTTCACCAGATTAAGAAAATTTTCAGTCATTATTTCTACAAATAGGTTCTCAATTCCTTGCTCATTCTCTTTTCTTTCTAGTATTCCCATTATGCAGATGTTGTTATGTTTCATGCTGTCCAAAATGTTTCTTAAGTTTTCCTAATTTTTTAAAAATTCTTTTTTCTTTTTGATGCTCTGACTGGGTGTTTTTCTACTTTGTCTTCCAAATCATTGATTTGATCCTCTGCTTCACCTAACCCTAACCTACTGCTTATTCATTCCAGTGTATGATTTATTAACAATATTGTATCCTTTATTTCTGACTGGTCTTTTTTTATGATTCCTATGTCTTTTTTTTTTATGCTATTGAGCCTGGAAAAAAGAAATGTAACTTAGTAGACTTGGAGATATTAAAGCTAGGAGAAAGGTCATTAGAAACATGTGAGGTAAAATTATATTCTCTGAAAGAACCATCTGTGCTATAAAAGCAGTCAGAGGCCATAAAATAACACTGAAATTGGTTGCGAGGCATGGAGGAACCTCTGAGACATCCACAGGGGAAAGAACACCTGATTTGAAATTTAAAATTGGCCAGTGAAGTTTTGAGCATGTGAAATTTTGAGGATGCATGTTTTTCACATTAAGAATTTTTAAGTGAAGAAGTCCTATCTTCTGCATGTGCAGGACAAAAAGAGTTTTTGGTATCAGTCCTCCCCATGGTTTTAAATACATCAAGAAAGACAATACAATCAGGTATCTTATACTGTGATTTATGGGATAATAAATTGCCCTGAATGTTCCAAGCTTTCAGGGAATTATAGTACAGACCAGAGTCCAAATTTGTTTCTGGCTATGGAGAAAGGACCTATAAGATTTCACTTGATCCCTGGCTGGTGTGGCTCAGTGGATTGGGTGCCAGCCTGTAAACCAAAATGTCACCAGTTCAATTCCTAGTCAGGGCACATGGCTGTGTTTCAGGCCAGGTCCCCAGTTGCAGGTGTGTGAGAGGCAGCCAATGTTTCTCTTGTACATTGATGTTTCTATCCCTCTTTCCCTCCTCCTTTCTCTAAAAACAAATAAATAAAATCTAAAAAAAATTATATATATATACATAAAGCAATATTTCACTTGAGAGTCTTTGCAGAATGCATTGTGCATAAATCCCTATCATACAGGCTCTACCCCTGCACCAGCAATGACCCCACTTCATAGCTTGCGGTGCTTGGAGAGTCCACAAGGAAGAGAGAGCCTGTGAAGGTGGAAAAAGAACCCAAGGGGTTAAGCCTTGCCCTTGCCTTTTCCCCACCTCTCAGAATATTTGATTTTATACTTTGTCTTTCTGAGAACCTTGATCGTTGGTTATGAGAAGGCCCTTGTCCCAATGATAACAACTACATAGGAAATACAATACGCATTGCTGCTTCTTAACTGCAAAAGCTAAACAAGCAATGCCCCAAATCCCACCCTCATCCTTTAGCCTTCCAAGACATCAGATTACAACAGTACAGCATTCCTACATTTCCCCAGATCTGGGTTTTTTTTTTTTTTTTTTGCCTTGAGTAAGGCCATATTTAGAAAATAATCGGCCTGGTGCACTGACAATCATCATTCCACCGCATCACAAACGCTGCGAGTTGGCCGACAACTGCACTGCATGGCAATCTGACAGATGTCCTGTCATTTAGCCCTTGCGCTGCCACCACTTGTCAGAGGGGAAGGGCCACTTGACCCCTGTGCCCTTCCCTTTGAATGGCTCTCTGAAGTGCACTTCTGTTCGGGTGATAAGAGGCATTTTCATAGGCTGTTCACGCAGCAGTGCTGGCTTCCCTTTCATTGTTTCAAATGGATCACCTGGGACTGGACTCTAGTACTTATTGAACAGATGTCTGGGTTGGTGTTTTTTACAGTTTAATTTTTGTTTCTGTAGGTTTTTTTTTTTTTTTTTTGGTGTGTGTGTGGGGGCGGTTTTTTATTTTGTTTTGTTTTTTTTGCTGTTGGACTTTCTCTTCTAAATTCAGAACTTGGGCCTTTGACAGAAGAGGCAGATGGTGTTTTTAAATGATTAATGCAAAGCATCAGTAAAATATTGAAAATATGTCTGCTCTTTTTCAAAAAAGGCTTAACCTCAGGCTATGGGAAATTGTGGTCAAAATCCACTTGAAATACATTGGTCTTACAAAGAAAAGGGCAGAAAATTCATTTTTATTTCTTTCAGAGCTCTGCTATATAATCCCTAAGCCCTTGACAACACTGTATCAAGTGTCCTTTGTCCACTTCTCCATCGTTTTCACGGGGGCCTGTAGTGTGTAAGGACATGGCCCTTCGAGCCCTGACTTAGTTTTTCTGGTTGAATGCCTGCTTTGTGGTTCCATGCAGCCTCGTTTCTTACTAGCTTCCACAAATCACCCTCCACAATGAGAAAGGCAGGCTGTCGTTCACAGAATGTTAAAAGAAAACAGGTAGCAGGGTGGCTGTGTGATACTGAAATTACGGAATTATTTTACGGAGTTTGGGCGGATTGCACCTGTGCAGACTCAGACGCCAGTCTTGCCTTTCCGTGGGGGAGTGTTGTGCATTCTGGCACGCAGCGCCCTGCGCCTTGGCTGGGGCTCCATCTTCTTGGAAGGGTCACCGTTTTCTACTGCACTGTGTGGATTTAGAGTGGCCCTGGGGGCCTTGCTAAATTCCTTCCTACTGAACACCTTTCCCTATGGCTAGGAAAGCGCTTACCCGCATCGTCCACAGGGCTCTGGGCAATCAGACCTCTGCTCAGCATTTAAGACCTTTGTTAACTGTGAGTTCTCAAACTTTTAGATAAACTATACTCAACTTCCTGTCAAACACATCTGCACCTACCTACATCCCACATTAATTTAATATTAACTGTATGAAAGGATTTTTACAAGTTTCCTTTGGCAATTATTTGGCAACTCATTATTGAGAACAATTTCTTGGCAATCATACATATTTGAGAATTGTTGCAAAATGAGATAATCTGACCAATTATTTCCAAATGGAATGACATTTTAATGAATATTAATTTTAACAATTAGTGCTACTGATACAATGTTACGTTGTATAGACATTTAATTAAACACCTATTAGTATTGATTTAGCAGTTTTCTTATGTTGGAGCCAATAAATTTTCCCCCAGTTTTAAAACATTTTGATAGGCTTTTAAAATGCTTGTGTCTGTGGTTCCCCGCGCAGAATGGGCTCTGTGGGCAGCAGCCTTGCAGTCCAGATCTGACCGGCAGGACCCCGGAGAGGGGCCATCTCTACCTCCCCTGTAAGGCCCGCTTCCTGAATCCCCACGTCCTGCCTCCCGGTTAACCCTTTTTGAGGATGATGAACAGCATGGACATCGACTCCCTCCCAGGGCATTGGCTCCCTATCTGCACATGTCTTGCTCTTTAGCCTTCCCAAGACATCAGATTACAACAGTGCAGCATTCGTACATCTCCCCAAATATTCTGTTTTGAGTAACGCCATGTTTAGAAAATAAGTGGACTGTTCCACCACATCACAAAGTCCCTGAGATCAAAGATATAGTCTTTCATCAGCGCCTAGAACAGTGCCTAGAACAGTAGGCACTCAATACATACTTGTTTTATGTTTATACATATTTAAATAATTTTGTGATGAAAATAATGTAAAAGAGTGATGAGGATTTCTAATCATTTTCCTTTTAAAAATTGTTTTAGGATGTCCAGTCAAGACAGCGGTTTAGGCAGATATGGCTCGCCTCTTCGCACAACCACATCAAAATTACAACTATATCATAGAACAACCATCACTCAGAACCATCAGAAATCAAGTTGAATGGAAGTCTGACAACTACAGAATTAAAGAAACCACATCCATCCAGACTGATAGGAGGGTGGAAGACATGGAACAGGCTGGTCCCTCACCCATGTGTGGTGGGTAAAAATTTGGGAGGGATAACTTCGGTGTGAGGAGTCCCAACCACTACCAGGCCCCCCAGCCCAGGGTTCCAGTGCCAGGAAGATAAGTCCCCACAACCTCTGGTTGCAAATACCAGTAGGGATTGAGTCAGTGGAGGAAACTTCTAGAGCCCCAAGCAGTTCCTCGTAATGAACCCACACATGGACTCACCTACTAGCTCCAGCAGCAGGGTGGTAGCTGAAAAGGCCCCAGTGGTATAACAGTGAGAAACCTAAGTGTCTGACATCAAGGTGAGCTAAACCCTCCCCACAAAGAGCCAGCAGGTTGGTGCCATCTCTGAGACTCCATCGACCTGGTTAACACTGTTTGACCTATGTTGGAGATCCGCAGAGACTCTACCCGACCCAATTTACAGGCCCAACCAAACTGCTTTTTTCTATGAATGGCTGGTCTTGGCTCATGCTTCACAACTTCCTAACTCCTATCAGATAAGCAACAGCTGGTCTCTGAGCCTCGGGCCTGTCATTACCAGCAGCCAGCCTAGATTCACAACTTGGCTTCACCTGGGAATCTCCAAGTCCAGCACAAGTAGCAGCCATCTCAGATTGCTTTATAACTCAGACAGGATGGCCCCAGGCAAAACACAGGTGTAGGCTGACCTTGGCCTGCACCACCTGGGAAACCTCAGAGGCAGCACACCCAGTGGACAGCTGCAGACCGTGTGGAAGCACCACCACCCTGCCCCCAGTGGCATAGGAACTCAGTAGCAGCCATGCTCGCTTTGGAAAGAAAGCAATTCCTGACGGGAGCAGAGCTTACATTAGGAAGGGCCTGGAAGACTTTTCATTAATTTCAAATACTTATGCTGAACATGAAGGTTCTGTAAATGAGCTATGCACATGTAGCCTGCCTATATCATGTCCAAGAGGACTGATGTTTGAAACAGCTAGCACTTTAGTTTGCTTTTCTTTGGAAAAGAATGCTTGAGGTAAATCAATTTACGGTGAGATGAACCAAGATGGTTCTTGTTCTCAGAACCCCATGGCGGGGAGACGGAAAGAGGGTGTGTATTAGGTGTCCATTGCTGCATGTAAAACATCCCACAGCCTAGTGGCTCAAAATAACAGTTCAAATCGAAGACCTGAGCTTTCATCTTTAAGAGGCTAGCAAGAAGGAGAAAGTGAAATAGAAGGAAGCAGACGGAAGGAAAACAGAGCAGAAATCAATGAAATAGAAAACAGAGCAGCTGCCCAGAAAAGTTCCCTAACCGTTAAGGGAAGTGGATTAGCAGAGGGAGAAAGAGGAAGGCAGCCACCACACTTATCCCTGCTTAGTCTGGTCATCAAGTGTAGAACGGGCGGGAATGGCATGCTAGAAAGAGTGGAGCCTGGCCTGGCTTCCAGGTCTGGTTCCGCCTCTAATGGCCCTGGGTCCTTGGACAAGTCACTTAGCATCTCTGGGTCCCCTGTAAAATATGGACAATGGTATTTTTCCTATATAGCTTGCAGGTTAGTTATTGCAAGATCAAATAAGACAATGCATGTGAAAGTAATTTACATAAAACTGATGAAAAAATGTGCAGTATAGGTTGGGTAGGAAGAAATTTGAAATTACTAGATAAACTGTAGTTTGTGGATTAATGTGTGGATTTTATTTATGCAAGTCATCTTTGGGTCATTGTAATGGATAATTACACTTTTAATGTAGCACGTGATACAACATAAAATATAGTGGGGTTACCAGCCTACATTTGCAGAGGAAATGTAATTCCATTAATTTTGTTTGTAATCAATATGCCCTTCTCTCTCACTTGCAAGGGAGTGGGAAAGAAATAATTGTGAACCCCACATAAAACAGATTGGGCTGTCATTTAAAATAGGCCCTTTAGATTATGCTTGCCTCTGCTATTTCTTCCCTCTCTCTCTGACATGCTGTCTGGGTTGTGGTGGGAGGGGCTTATAGAAGCTTGTTGTGGCTGGCTCAGTGTGGAATGGGGGGTTGCTGAAGTGGGGTCCACTGGTGGCTTTGCAGCCAGGGGAGCTAAGCATCAAGGCCCCAAGCCTATCAATGCCATAGCACCAAGTTTAACCTTGCTGGGCCAGCAGCCCCTTTGGTAAGGGGCAGCGTGAGTCTCCTGCCAGCTCTCTGATTAGCACTGGGAGTTGAAGCCCCTCTTCCATATGGCCCCCCGGCACTGCTAACACTCCTCCCCTTGTCTGGGCTTCAGACCGGAGAAAGGGAGTTGAGGGGAAATCGAGACACACTGCTGACCACTTTGCTTCCCTATGTCCTGTGCCTACCGCCTTTTCCCTCCTGTGATTCTTCTGACCAAAAGAATATTGACTTTCCTTTTTATTCCATTTCTTCTTATCTTCTTTTTATTACGGAGGCCCTGAGGCCTATGGTACGTGGGATATGCTAATGTTGGCAGGAGGGCTACATAAGTTGCATAGCCCACTGCCAGGAGAAAAGGCAGGGCCCGTTTCCAAAACTTACTAAGAATTTCAGGACAGCAACAGCAGAACATTGAGCAGACAAGCGCAGGGGGCTCTGTGCAGCTACATTGGTCCTAAGCCCGGGAAGCTGGCCCTGAATGGGAGATGCAGGAATTTGGTTCACCTGGCTTCTCAGCCAAGCCTGGAGTCTCATTAGTGAAGTCCTAAATGTGAACTCTCTGCCTCTTTTGGGTGATCAACCACACAGGAGGAAGGATGCAGTGGACTGAATCTAAGTTAGGAACAATTAAAATACACTGTTTTAATAGTTGCTGAGGATCTCATGGCTATGTAAAGGATGTTTAGGGGGACTTCTTCTATTTTCCTGGTCACTTTCCTAACCTGAGAGAGAATGGAAATCTGTCACACATGGTCCAGGTCCACAGAGCTGCCCATGAGCTGGCCTCACGTGGGGACAGCTTCCTGCCGAGACCACCCAGAGATGCCAGTTTCAGTGGAACAGGCACAGGCACTTCTTACCCCAGACAACGGAAGAAAAGGGATGAATGGAAGGAGTCTAAGCTTGGTGGAGGCCATATTCATGGAAAATAAAAGCTATTTTCTCCCCCCACCCAACCCAAGAGCAAGGGACAGCAAGAGAATCACCAGAAGTTGGGCATCCTGAATGTTGTAATTCCTTCCCGGTGCTGCCTGCAGGGTGGTGTGGTGAGAGAATTCTTTGTGCGGAAGTGTAACATGGTTTCCCTGAAGTCTGAGGGCATGTGGGCACCTGCGTCTGGCCTAGAGATGTCAGAAGGCCCAGGGGAGTGGCCCTGCCTACGGGGTTTGAAAAGGCCTTGGTGTGAGGTACCTGGGAACACGACGGGAGCAAACCCTGGCCCGTATCCATCTCTTCAGCCTACAGAGGATATAGAAGCTGCCTGCCTTTTAGGCACCTATAATTTTCCGCAAGGCTCATGGAAGTTAGTGGAGAGTTAAGAACCCCTGGACAGCCCGCAAGCTGCTGGGCCAGGTGTTGGGGAGACTCAACCGGGAGAAAGAGACCATGGTTTCTCCTGTGGGCGAGTCCTCAGCGATGGCTGGGGCCTGGGTGTGGCTGACACTGTCCCAAGAAGATTGTACTTACCACCCTGCAGATACCTCCTGTTCCTCAAAGGCTGCCAGTGTTCCTCAGAAACAGTCCAAATCAGAAGGAGGCCCCAGGCACACTGCCCCACCCTGAACCTGTGGCTCTGTCTCAGAAATGAAATCTCTTTTCTCTCCCCTGCTGTCCTAGTGGTAAAACAGGGCCCTTTAGGGTCCCAACATCTAAAGGGAGGAGCAAAGACAATGAATGTACAGGGCTCAGATAGAGAGAGCCCCGGGTTACATGACCACCCCTTGCTATTGGGCTTTTACCTGCTTCTCAAGGTCATGTACTTCTGCTCCCCTGCATCTTCTGTAGTTACAGGATCATGTATATGTACTTTACTGAGTACCAGTGTTTCTTAAAATAGGAGACGGTTGTTTCAGATTCTGATGGGAAAAGGCCACGTGGGGCTCCCTGCAGATCCAGGCTTTCCATCTCAGAGCCGAGCACCCACCAAGTCGGAGCTGCCTGCTGGACTCAGGTGTCTGCCTGCGCCTTCCTCCAAAGAGCTGGAGCTGGAGCTAGGGGTGGTAAAAGGGGGTGGTTAATAAGTTTGGGGACATCTTTTTTGGGAGAGCAAATTTGAGTTCCGCTTTCAGGCAAACTCTTAAGTCAGCAGACTGTCTTGAAAAAGGATTAGTTAGGTATTAGTCCAATAAAACCAAAACCATTAAAATGCAAGAAATTCTCTTAAGAACTCTCCACCTCCACCCCTCCCCAACAGACTTATCTCTCTTTTGAGAGTTGCCTTTTAGGGATTGCACTGAGCCCCTCGGCTCCATAGGAACAGTGGATGCGATTGGCAGACCGTGATGCGCTGTCCGAGGAGCCCGGAGTAGGGGGTCATCAGCAATCTTATTTCCCTACCCAAATAGCTGGAAAAAGTAATGAATTGCCTAGTTGTGAAGAAAAAAAATACGCACACACACAAACATATGAGACAATGTTTTCTTAAGGGCTTAATTTTAGAAACTCAGTGTTTGGATTCAGTGTTCCATATCGACTTATTGAAAATTTAATGAATGCCAAATTCTATGCCCCCAAAACATGCCAATACCCACATGAGTGCTATATGATATTTTCATTGTGAGCACAGAATTTTTAATAAATCCCCCATCATTTTCAAGAACTAACTTCCTTCTTTTTTATCCTATTACTTGTAATGTAGTTCAGTCTTCCCCCACCCCCCTTTGTATTATAGCCTCATTCTCCATTCACCTGCAAGGAGCTAAATTAAATATTAACCAAAATAAAAACATAGGCTAGAAGCTCTGGGCATTCATAACTTTAAAGTGGAGTGGTTTGTTTTGTTGTTGACTCTCTGAGATATTCAGCTCAAGTAAATCTCCATTTAGACGACGCAGGTAATGACTTTCAAATAGCAGAGGGGGGCCTTTATGACTAGTAGTCACGAAAGGAAAAACGTGCTCCGAGTGAGCTCTGGTCATTGTTCTGCATCATGAGAACTTCCCTGCCTTATCACTGGGTATCTGGCCCTCTCTGTACCTCAGTTTTCTCATCTGTAAAGTAGACATATTTACTACTAACTACACGGAGATGTTAATAATGTTGAATGTCATTTATTAATCTAAAGTGACCAAGAACATCGAGTTTGCAATAAAACATTTGCCCTGCCTCTTAGCCATGCTACCCAAAGAAAATGCCCTTAAGCTTTAGTTCTTTCTTATGAAAAATGGGGATAATTACATGTACTTTATGTATTTTTGTGGGTTGAATGAAATAATTTACCTAATCCCTCTTATGTCAGGTTTGACACACAACTTTTTAGTATATTACAGCTGCTGTAATAATGGTGATGCTGATTGCCTAAGCCGTGTATATTACGTAAAAGGAGAGGGAGGGGAGGCATGCAGGTGAGAAAAGGGCTGTCGGATTCCCAGTCCGAAGGCTTCTGGGCCAGTGATGAACACCGGCCCTCGGAGGGCCCAGAACAGCAGAAACTGCCCATCAGGGGATGTCAGAGCTCCCATGCTGAGGCCACTGCGCGTCGCAGGCGAGGGATGAGGAAGCGAATTTTGTGCTCTGATTCCTCCTGTCTTGGGTGCTCCAAGCAAACATGCTAAACGCTGACATGTTGTGAGAGAGTGTGTCGTGAACTGCAGTGGGTGTTATGGTCACGGTGGTCTGGGGAGACCTTGGTGCATCACCCAAGGAGACAGCTGTAGACTTTGTAAGGCTGGGAAGCTTCTGAGAGGCTGGTCAGCTTATGCCAACCTTGCACCAGGGGAAAATGGGAGGCGAAGTGCATCTGTTAGAACTTTAAAATTTTCATTTGCAAAACGCCAGTGCTTTTCCAGAACCGGTTTTTCGTTTCCAAGCCATCACAAACCAGCCCGTGGTCCTGCGGCATGCGACCAGCAGGCGACTGGAGTCACATGAGGCTCATTAGGCGCGTTTGGCATCCTGAACTGGCCTACATTCTCTTCAAGGACGCCAGTTCACTGATCGCTTACTCGGATGTCACAGCAATGTCAAGTTGCTGTGAAAGTTTCTAAATACTTACTCCCAGTTTCTACGCTGTTTTTGTTGCAGTCTGAGAACAGATATTTTGCGTGGTGCTGCTCTATGCTGCCATAATCCTACTTCCAAACAAAAATAATAACTATAGCAGTAAAATTTAACAAAGATAAAATTTCAATCACCAAATAGGAAATTTAGATAGTGTTCATATTAATCTAACTCCATTGCCTTCTGCTTTATCTGTGAATCCTCCTGGCATAGTGGAAAGAATATTGATGTCAAATTTACCTGTATTTTAATCTCAGCTCAGCTGAGTACTAGCTGTGTAACTGGTGGACAAGTTATTTCTCTGAACCTCTGTTTCTTCATCTGTAAAATGTGGACCTTCAGACCCACCGCATAAAATTAGGGTGAGGATCAAATACCTGGTGTTGGTAAAGTACCTAGCACAGCACCCAGGGAGGAGCTAGCGCAGAGGTGTGTTTTGTATTGCATATTTGGGAATGAACTTACACCCGAAACTTTGCAATTTTAGTTGGCTCTAGATGCAGCCAGATACACTATATAGTCATTGCATGTCTCCCCAAAAATCAAAGTAGTCTTCTATGTGAACTTGGAGTAGATTCATTATACTTAATGCAACAATCCTGATGGTTCCTGAATTCGAAAGTTCTATATCTTTTCTGGCCTAGTTTTAAGAAAAATATGTATATTCTATAGTCAGGGTACTGAAATATAACAGAGGTTCTCAAAACCTAATGTAAATAAAAATTCCTTCAGCAGCATGTTAAAACACAAATTTCTAGACTCAGCCCACAGCACCTCTGACTCAGCTGTTCTTGAGTGAGGCCCTGGCATTCACAAGCCAGCCCTGACCCCTGCCCCCAGATGATGTTGCTGCAGGTGGCTCCTGAATCATACCTTAACGGGAAACCAACACCGTAGCTATAAAGGGCAGCAACAGCAATTGTTGTCATGGAAAAGCCCTGTATCTCCATGGTAGTGGCAGTCATACAAATCTATGCTTGTGATAAAATTATACAAAACACACACACACGATCTAGATTAATGTCCTGTAGGAGCAACCTCAACATTCAAATGTATTTAGTTGTTTATATTCACTAGTTTATATTCCTGGTTTTTCTAACCTACCAGTAAAAAACCTCAGATAGTTTTCCTTTAAAAAAAAAAAAAAGTTAGCCAACTGCTGGCTCGGTCAAACTGGCTTCATTAGATTTCTATATTTTCTTGGTCTGATAGAGAGTTCTACAACTGGAGCCTAAAAATATCATGCTTTCAATTTCCTCTGTGCAGGATTCCATCACTCTGAGTTAAGTGGTTGGATCAAATGTGCTGTTGAAGTTCACTGGGAAAGGCAAGTGCTCCTAAAAATGGATGGCTTTCTTCACTGAAACACTTTTTTTTTTCTTGAAGCTTATACTAGATGCTGTTCACTATCAATAATTTAATTCTAATGAAGATTGTTCAGAGATTTGGGATCTCGGTGGCAGCTGTCATTTTCATGCAAATGCTTTGACTTGTGCATAATGAACTTGTGTGTAATTATGCGAAGGGTAGTCAGCATTGGGTACTTAGTGACATCAAAGAATCGCTGTCCACGTTCTCCAATGGCCTGAAAGTGTTGTGGTTGGGTTTGAGAGTAGAGTTATGATCTTTAAAAAATGCATGCCAAAATATATATGGATGAAGTGATATAATGAAGTGGAATTTGCTTCAGAATATTCCAGGGACAGGGGAAATAGATAGGGGTATCGATGGCAAGATTGGCCATTGGTTGCTAATTGTTGAAACTGGGTGATGGCTACCAGAGGTTTCATAATACCATTTTCTTTACTTTTGTATCAGTCTGAAATATTTCATATGATAATGTCAAAGAAAAAGGTAGTCAAAGTCAGAAGCAGCTTTACTGCTGCCCCTAACACAAAGTCCAGCCGCTTGGAGTTCTTGTCGGAAACGTGGACTAAACCTGTAGGGACTTCACGTGTCATCCAGGGCCGCACAACACTCCTGGATGCCTCACTGTGGACGCGTGCACGGACCTCAGCAGGTCTCTGGTCGCATGGTGTCCAGTGCATCCTAGGGCAGTGGGCATTCACCCTCTAAAGTTCTTGGCTTTACATCTTAAGCCTTTTGTTTAAGTATGTCATAAAAGTAGGTCTTCTTTCTGAGATAACCTTCAAGAAAGCAAGACAAACATTTTAGGGGGCATTATCACTCATGTGTTTATTTCCTTTTTGTTTGTTTTATTCCCCCAAACTCTGAATCCTAATGGAATGAGTGATATCTTTTTTTAAAAGTCTCAGTGTTTAGTAAAGTGGATTATCTCAAAAGCTTCCACACTTAGGATTTCTCCCAGACTCCCCGCTCTGTGTGGGCAGGAGAGGGCAGGAGGGCAGCCAGCTGCCTCTTACTGAGCTGCTGCAAAGCCCGTAGAATCAGACTGGAACTTGCACATGGCTCACGCACTCCAGACTCTACCCTTCATGCCTTCATAATATCTTCCCTAAATTGTTAAAGCACATTTTTCTTATTCTTGCATTTATGGGTAATAAACAGTGTTTGCATAACATCCATTCTTTGAGTTATTTTGGAATGACACAAAGCTTTGGAAGACAAAAACAAGCTACTCCCTCCCCTCACAAAACCCCGCAAAACTAGAATCTCTAAACCTTATCATTCTTCCAGCAAGCATTCCTTATGAATCTCCTGTGGATGGAGTTTAGGCAGCTTAAGGGTTTTAGCATGTTTGGAGGCAAAATATGCATGCTATTGACAAAACAGAAAAACAACAATTAAATAATTTACCCACAGTCCTAAAATATATGGCCTAAATTATGTCTGTAGGTACTTGGAAAATGCAATATGTAACTAATAATTGTAGTTCTTTAAAAATAAATCTCTTAAAAATAGAGTTTTGTGGCTTTTTATAAATCATTATAAATAGGTATGAAAGTCTTATGGGAGTCAAGTTATCATTGCCTTGCATTTTAAGTGAAAAATAACAATAGCTACCATTTGCTGAGAGCCCGCTTTATGCCAAGTACCCCGCATCGATGATATTTTCCTGTTGCAGAGAACCTCTCGGGCAAGAATGATTACCTCTGACTTGTAGATGAGGAAGCTCAGCCAGGTTGAGGAGATAATAAACAGCCCAGGTTCGCTTCAAGCCCAGGGTGGGGCTGAGACTCCACACCACTGTCCACTAAGTCTCACTCCTCAAGCATCCCTGCTGGTCGGTCCCGTCTGCAGACAGGACCCGTGTGCAGACACAACCCAGAGCCGGCAGTTTGGTCCAGAAAGGGAAGATCTTTGGATCCTGGTTTTTAGCCCTAAGTTGCTAGAGAATACATGACCTTCCCAGTCACCTCTAGGAACTGTGTGATTAGAAACAAATAATTCTCCAAACCAGCCCTGCATCGTTATCACTTCTACCACACAAAGAAACCTTCCACTAGGTAAAAGTAGGGAAAAACAAAGCAATTACCAGTGTGCTAAACTTTGATGTGCTGTAATTCCTGCTGCTCCCTGGGTCCTTAGGAGATCTTGGATGGAGCATCTCAAAATGCAAGACCCTCTGGTGGATGGTGGGGGTGGGGGAGTGTCGTAGAGATTATATGACACCTAGAAGTCTAAGTGATTGCACGAACACTGGCAGGCACCCTGAGAACCCTGTCCCAAAAGTGTCTGCTCCCTAGTCCAATTCTCAGAAGCCAGAAGCCCCACCTCCTGGCAGGGTGCAAAGGCCAGGAGTATCCCCAAGGCGGTCTTTATGTAAGGAGAGACACAGTGTCACATATACAAAGCCTGGCCACCATCTGTGGACTGATTACAAAGAAACTTTGATTGTATTATTTTTGTAAGTTGCAAAGTGAGAGTAAAGTTGTTTCTTTGTGTTTAGTCTGGAGAACAGCCGTCCAGGACACAGCTGAGAGTTCTCCTGAATTACACCATTGCCAGGAGCTTCAAAACATTGACAATTTAAACACTGATGAAACAAAGTCTGTCTATGTGCACTGATGAATTTGGCATGGTAAATCCAGTGGAATTAGGCAGACTTCCAATAATTTTGAGAAATAAACAAAACAAGAATTAATTTAGCTGAAAAGCAGGTTAATTAAATTTGCCCGTTCTTTGTGTGTGTGTGTTTTTAAATATCCTTGAGTGTAATAATCTACACTGGAACATAAGCAGCCACAAGGACACCAGAACAGTATGTGGCAGGATGGAGCTAGGGAGGCAGAGTTGGGTGCCGGGCCGACAGGAACCACACCCAGGAGGGAAGCAGGAGCAGAGGAACAAGCAGATGGAGGCCCAGATCCAGGCACTCAGGGTCCTGGAGGTTCATGTGGGTAGAGAGGGGTGGGAGCCAGGAGACTTGGTGGGAGGGAAAGCCCGCCTCAGCAGCAATAGTATTGCTGACTTCTCTTCCGAGGTCAGAGGTCATTTTGCTTTCTGTCCAGATTTATAATCCCTGTGATGTTGACATGGATGTGGGCCATGGAAATAGGAGGCCAACAAAAATTTGTGGAATAGGTAAGTGAGTGCGGGTGAGGTGGTACCTCCCCCTCAGGAGTCAAATAGACCCTAACATCCTCCAGGGAAGAGACAGACCTGCGTTTCTGGTCTGGGAAACTAACTTCCTAGGTTATTGAACCTTCGCTTGCGGGCATATTAGGGCATCTCTCAGAATTTTTTACGTGGAAATGAGTTGTAGATACATTTCCCTTGCTCAGCGTTTCCATGTGTACAAATCTTTGCCCCAAAAGAATTTCTTCCAGCCACCTCTAGTACTTGCCGATCCTTTCCCACTTAGTGAGTATTGTAATCCAATAAGCCTTATCTCTATTTACTTTGGACTGGAAGATTCAATTAGTTGCATTTGGGAAAGATTAATTCAACCACTCTGCCCTGGGAGTCAGGGAGTGCCAAGTTTCTGCTCACCCGTGGTTTTGTTCCCATTGTTCCCGCTATATTCTGTGGGAGCTGTTAGCATGCCATCACTCTTTGAGGAAGCCCAATGTAGCATGGCTTACAGTAATAAAGTGTGCGTTATGACACCCGAGGAGAGTTTAGAGAGAGGATAATATGTCAGAAACTGAGGGCTGAACTTGAGTATTGTAAAACCGGGTGGTCACGCACTGCTGTTCATGCCACATGCATTTAGCTCCTGACGGCTAAGGGGGTCATTTTACCTTTGCTGCAACCTTGCTATGAACCCGTTTCCAGTCATCTGTTCCCGGTTCTGGACAACGTACATTCTTTAAGTGCCACAATTTACAGTCTAGAGTCAAGAGATAATGGCAGAGCTTATGTTCTTTCAAAGCAATAAAATGTCATCAGTTAACCCCGAAAGGGAGAAAACAATACACTGAGGAAGCCAAGCAGGTGCAGAATAGGGAGTAGACTGTAGAAACAGACATCTACAGTTATGATATATCATCCCAGGTGTTTCTAATCACTGACTGTAACCAGTTTGGAAGATCAACAGCCAGTTAATAGAAAAAACACCAAGCAAACAACTGACACCTCGAAATATCTTTCATATAATCTTTAAAGAAGGAAGATATGAATCATTGACTAACAGAAAAAATATGTATAGTGTTTTTGGTATAATTTAGTGCAATGCCTATGGAACCAAATTTGGCTCTCAAAGCTCTGTGATAACTTCATGATTTTATTTTTTCCAAATAAAATATTTTAAAACTGAAAGCAAGTTTCCATTTGCACAGCAATCTCTTAAAATATCCCACCAATTAGCAGTAGCCAAAATTTTTTGGTAAATCGTATTCTGGTATTTTATTATTTTATTTTATCAAAGACATCTAAAATGCTTTCTGCATAACCTGTGGGCGGAGACAGAAGAGTCAGGTTCACAGTCAGGTAGGCAAGCGAAGCAGTGGAACAGGTCCGAGCTCCCGGTTGCTGAGCACCGGTCCAGGCACGATCCACCCGCTCATCGAGGTTCCACCGCTCTTGGCCTTTGCTGGGGCGTGCGGGCTGTGGGAGAGCCTGCTGTGTGGTCATGGCAACGTCCTGGGCGTGCCCCGATGGTCACTCCACCAAGCAGTCACATTCTCCACCTCCGGATCTCAAAGGTTTTCCTGCCTGGACCCTCCAAGGCCGGCAGTTGCTGGTATTGTATGTGATCGAACTTTTTTTCCTACAATATTATTTTCATTTGTAAATATATGTACTATTACTGTGAAAAAATGAAATCAACTCTTTTTCTTCCTTACATTTCCACTTGCAGGTGAGGTTTAATTTTTTTGTGGATTATTAAGACAGTTAGAGCACTGAGAGATGTCGTGCAATTCTAAGCAAAGGCTTGGATTTTGACCCATGAGAGACCCCAGCCAGAGGCTTTGTGCTACGCTGGGGCTTCAGAGAGGCAAGCTTGGTGCCAGAAAGGCCAGATCCTGAGTTCGGTAGCATTGTTTAGAGCCCCCTGATTGTTTTAAAGAATGGCTTTAATGTTTCCTCCTCAACGTTTTTGCAAGGTGACTTTGCTGCTTCTCCCCTTAAGAGGTAGAGTCCATTTTCCTATCCTTGAACATGAGCTGGCCTTTTGACTTGGCTTTGATCGATAGAATGCAATGGTGATAATGTTATATAACTTCCAAAGCCTGAAGAGGCCTGCATTTTCTGCTTTAGACCACATAGGACAAGGACACTGCCCTGAGACAGAGTGAAGAAAAGCCAGCCTGACCTCCTGCCGGTGAAATGGAGAACTGAGGCATCCTGGCCAACAGGCAGCAGCCACTGGTGGACACAAGTGAGGCCATCTTGAGCCTCTGGCCCCACCAACTCTCTAGCTAACGTAGTTGTGTGAGCGAGCTCTGGTGAAACAAGCGGAGGAGCTGCCCAGCTACCCTGCAGAATCATGAGACAAAAACAAACAAATTAAAAAAAATTGTCATTTTAGGCCAACAATTTTTGGACTGATGTGCTACGAAGCGGAGATTAACTGAAACGCTCAATAAATAATTTTAGGCTTTAAAAATAGAATCTATTTTTCATTTTGATGGTTATAGAACACCCACGAAAAGAGGGAAAGCAGAGCACAATATTCAAGAAAACAATCTGCAACAATGTCCCAAAGCCCTGTGGTCCCTGATGAGAAATCACATCCAGAGAGGCACCGATGCTCCAGCACGTTGTACCGTCCGTGTCACAGATGTCAGTGCTTGTCATACGGCAGGGCTGCTGGAAAAGAATATTTTTTTTCAAAAGCAAACCAAAACAAAACACTGGTTCCACATTGAATACTAATGATATCCCGTGTTGCTGCTAGAAATTTTCCACATTGGGAATGAGTATTGGAAGCTAGAGAGAGCCAGCCATTTCTCAGAGAGATCTGATTATGAGCACAAGGCTGCGTGAGAACTTCCTTCACACTGAAGGTTCCTGGGTGTTGAAACCACCCTGGAGCCATTAATTCAAACCGCTGGAGCTGGTTATTAAGCCAGTGACAGACAAGGTGGTTATGGATTTATCCACTTTAGGACTTTTTTCATTTCCTTTTAATTGGGTTCTCTTCCTTTCTACAAAAACTTCTCTTTTTCCAATTCTGTTATCTTCTCTATAGTGAAAGAATTGTGAGTGAAGGAAAAAAAAACCTGATTTAGTTCTTATTGCTGTAAATCTCTGGAGTGATTTTTTCCCCTGTGTTGTCCCTGCTTAATATTCTGATATGAAAGCACTATGTTCTCCCATCCTTTTACATGTACATTGTCTAGGGGAAAGTCTAGCTATGGGACAACTCTACTAATTTCGGTAAATGGTATCCCATAATGAGACAGTGGCTAAAAAATTATATTTGTTTGCAACTTCATTTAGTGAAATATTTTGTATCTGTGTTTGTTTTCTCTGTCATTATGCACAACTTATTTTGAGACTAAAGGG
This sequence comes from Anoura caudifer, assembly GCA_004027475.1. Taxonomy (NCBI): domain Eukaryota; kingdom Metazoa; phylum Chordata; class Mammalia; order Chiroptera; family Phyllostomidae; genus Anoura; species Anoura caudifer. The sequence goes on from PVKU01009145.1 coordinate 61,548, forward strand.
AGATGAAAGAAAGAGGTGCTTATTTAGTATCTTCTGTGCACAAGACACTGTATGTATGTTACCTGATTGGATCCTAATAGCAACCCTGTGAGGGAGGGTAGAGACTCAGAGAAGGCACAACTACCACAACTACCAACCGGCACAGCCAGGATTCAAACTCAGATCTGTGCGTTTCCGCAGCACACTCTCTTCCCAGTACTCTGTGATGCAGCCTCCCTCATTCTATTGTGCTCTGCTTTATGACACTTTGAAGATTGTCACAAATTGAAGGGTTGTGTTAACCTGGTGTTGAGCACATCCATAGGTGCAATTTTTCAACCACATACTCACTTTGTGTCTCTGTCACATTTTGGTAATTCTCACAATATTTCCAACTTTTCCATTGTTATTATGTTTGTTACAGTGATTTGTAATCAGTGATCTTCGATGTAATTAAAATTTGCTGAAGGCTCAGATGGTAGCATTTTTTAGCAATAAGTATTTTTTAATTAAGGTATACATTCACTACACTGTTTTTTTTAAAGACATTATGCTATTGCACAGTTAATAGAGTATTGCCTAGTGAAACATAACTTTTATATGCACCGGGAAACAAAACTTTCACGTGACTCCCTTTATTGCGGTATTTGCTTTATTGCAGTGACCTGGAACCCAGCACACAGTATCTTCAAGGTCTGCCTGTGTGAAGTGTTTGCTGAACTCCAGGATGTGTCTCAGCCTTTCTAGGGGCAGAGTGCCCACTCCTTCATAAGGCAGATTTTCTGAACTTTAAATAATTCCTATTGTTTCTGGAAAGACTTTCCTTATACTCTCTGAGGATCTTGGGTGTGGGATCTGGCACTGTGAAGAGATATTGTTGATTAGATAATGATCTCTAAGTTCCCTCCAACCTGTTTTCTGATTCTTAAAATAGCTAGCTTGAAAGCTAGTTTAAAAATTTGGGTGGTAATCATGGAATAGAGTGAAGCTAACCATTTCTTTTGGAAGCTAAAGTATCATCTTCTACAATATGCTGAGATTACTGTCTACGTCCTAGACTTATCAAGCCAAATCATGAACTGATAATCACTGAAGCTGGATGAAAGGTACTTGGAAGTTCATTATACTATTCTCTCCATTTTTATATATACTTAAAATTTTTATAGTTAAAAGGTTAAAAATGTTTAAAATTTAGTGTTTGTATTATAATATGAAAATCTCCCCCTTAATGTTACTAATACATCAATGGAAAAATGTTCTAGTATTCTTAAACACACATCAGTCTTGAGAATGTAAGATGTTTGTTTTTCCTATACTTCTAAGTTCAGTCTTGTGTCTTTTGTGCCTGATGGACTGCCCCTCCCAAAGTTATCCTGAATGTTTCTAAATTAATTGGTTGATAGAAAATCTATCAGCCAACTTTAACAGTCATGGACAATTTTTAAAAGAAGAAAATTAACACTTCTTTGTGCAAAAATGTATTTTTTTAAAAAATCATAGTCATATTTCTGTCTTGACTTCTGAATATAAGACTTTCATTTTCAAAGTATGTACTTTCCAAATCAGTCAGCTGGGAAGCTGGAGTTTCAACCTTGCGTACGCGGCCTAGGACCTGGCGGCCGGGCCCAGGCCCACAGTAAACAGTAGCAAAGCCAGAGCAGCCCAGGGCCTGGGCTTGGCAATCTCTGACAATATGTTTTACAAATCTGCAAGCTGAATATTTCTTCATATTTATGTGTGTACACATGAATCAGTGCCCTTCCTGTCACCTTCGGTTCTGAAGCTCACTTCATATTCTTTTCTTCAAAAACAACAGATGGCTTGTTTTCAAAATATAACATGAATTTTAAAATTGATTTTTAAATTTTTCATGCATTCTGTGAAAATGATTTGTGTTAGAAGTACATGTTGGCTTTTATTTGTGCGCACGAATGTTCTGATGTATGACAGTCGGGGGGACTCTCTTTTTGTAGATAGATTTTCCTTTCAACCAAGATAGAGAATTCCTTACTGCATTTGTATAACGCAGTTTAGCTTGGTCTGGGTTTTCTTCCTCCCAATTCGTAAAACCCGTTCCTCTGACTGAAGCTCCTTAATTCTATTTATAAGGCCATCTGCCTGGTTACTGCAATTGGAAGGCTCAACTTCTGGTTCCCAAAGATTTGTTGGCTCAACATATTGATTTATAAATGTCATGATGAAGAACATGACACACAGAGCAATATGTGTGAACATTTAACATATCTTAATTACCCCTAACTAGAAAGTTTCACTTCTACAGTGTGCTGAAACTAAAAAGCTTTTCTAATTATATGAATGGGGTTTTTTAATTCAGATAGAAATCATGACTTTACTACCCTTGTTTGTTACAGACTTTAGGTTGTAAGGTCAATCTGTCAAAGGGCTTATTTATCAGAGAAATGGGATCTGGGACTCAGGTCTGCCACCACGCAACACGCATCTGTCGTGGCAATGCTCAGGGCAAAGCGTAGACAGAGGTGATTTTTTTTTTTTTTTTTTTTTTTTTTTTTTGCCTAAGATAGATTTGTTTTCTTCCTCATTTTACCACTTTGTCTACCTGCTGTTATTTTTCAAAAACTAAAACTCAAAACAGGAAAAGTTAGTATTATGAAACTATTAAATACTAGATTTAAGTAAATATAGAGAAGGGTTTTAAAAAAGTAAACTTGTAGGCATAGATAATGCCTTTCACACTGATGTCACTGTGATCTCTTAAATTTTAATCTAATTCTGGTTTCAGCCTCAGACTTGTGTGTGTTAGTTCTTTATAACTCATCTTAAATTTTATCTTGGAATTGAAACTTTCTCTATTCTTTTAAAAAGCTCTGAGGTCAATGGTTTTTAACCCTGAGATAGTATCGGCATGACATCAAAACTTCAACTGTTTATACCCAAATCTCAGCAGGTTGATAGTTTTTCTCTGCTTTTACTGCATATGGAAATATGCCTGTATCTTGCAAAGATATAGGAAAATCCCTGAATAGATTCTGGCAGTGCTCAAAACATAAACCTAAAAAAGAGAGGTGTTAAATCTCAGGAGCAGGAACTGATCGCCTTTCAGTCTTGGCTGGGCTGCCTGCTGAGATCGGACCCCACTGTGTCTGCCCCTGGCCTCTGCAGGGTGGGAGAAAACACCTCCGGAGCTGGCCTTAGCTTCCACAGTGGACGGGCAGGTGCCTGGATTAACCCTCCCACCGAAGTCTGTCCTAGTAGGAGAGAAATGATTCCACAAAGGAATCAGAGGACTTTAGGAAATAATGCTTGGTGGTCAAAAAATAGCAGATGTCCATGGCAGTCATGGAGTGTTGAGCAGGAAGCCCCGATGTGCCATCTCCAGATGACGAATGCACGGCTTGGTCCCTCTTTTCTTTTTATTTATTTATTTATTTAGGGATCCAAATTTTTTTAAAATTATATTTTATTGATTATGCTATTACAGTTGTCCCATTTCTCCCCCATCATTCCCCTCCACCCTGCACACCCCCTCCCACCCACATCTCCCCCTTTAGTTCATGTCCATGTGTCATAAGTTCTTTAGCTTCTACATTTCCCACACTATTCTTGCCCTCCCCCTGTCTATTTTCTACCCACCATCTATGCTACTTATTCTCTGTACCTTTCCCCCCTCTCTCCTCCTCCCACTCCCCT
>PVKU01009146.1:0-65086 GCA_004027475.1 Anoura caudifer
TAGATGGTAGGTAGAAAATAGACAGGGGGAGGGCAAGAGTAGTGTGGGAAATGTAGAAGCTAAAGAACTTATGACACATGGGCATGAACTAAAGGGGGGAATGTGGGTGGGAGGGGTGTGCAGGGTGGAGGGTAATGAAGGGGGGAAAATGGGACAACTGTAATAGCATAATCAATAAAATATAATTAAAAAAAAAGATAAACTTTGAGGGATCTTGTGTTTCTGACAATGCCTTTATACGCACTTGATTGATAGTTTGTGTAGGTATAAAATTCTATGTTGGAGATAATTTTCCATTAGAATTTTTGAGGCATTTCTCCATTATCTTTTAGGGGTGTGTATGTGTGTGATCTCTCTCTCTAGTGTCTCTTATAGTGTACTAATCCTGTTGGGTCAGGGCCCCATCCTTCTGACCTCGTTGAACCTTAAATTCTTTCTTACTCCAAATACAGCCACACTATGGGTTAGAGCATTCACACATGAATTTGGATAGATATGAACATTGAGTCCATAACACAGCCTTCTGTTTTATACCCATGCCTTCAGAGGTACTGATACCTACAGTTTCTGAGCCTTTCTGGCATTATGTAAGAGAGTGGCTTACTTCTTGTCATCTTTCCTTAATACAGACACTGCACTTAATTTTTTAGCTTCTTTGGTTTACTACAATAGTTATTGTTTGATTTTCATCTTCCAAAAGTTTCTTAATATCTCTGATATGCTGCCATCTTCAACTCTGTGTTTTTATGAGTGTGTGTCTTTTACTGAGATATAATTAACATACCATAAAATCCACCCTCTTAAAGTATACATACAATTCAGCCCTGGCAGTGTGGCTCAGTTGGCTGGATCTTCGTCCCATAAATGAAAAGGTCACGAGTTTGATTCCAATCGTGACACCTACCTAGGTGGCATATTCAGTCCCTGGATGGGGTGCATGCAAGAGGCAACTGATTGATGTTTCTCTCTCACAGCAGTGTCTCTCTCTCTCTCTCTGTCTCACATCAGTGTTACTTTCTCTCTCTCTCCCCCCCCCCACCACTTCCTTCCCCTCTCTCTAAAATCAATAAGCATGTCCTTGGATTAGGATAAAAAAAGTGTATACAATTCAGTATTTTTTAGTGTATTCACAACATTGTGCAACCACCAGCATGATCTAATTCCAGAACATTTTCATCACCCTCAAAAGAAAGCTCATACCAATTAGCAGTCACTCCCGTTTCCCCCCACACCCAGCCCCTGGCTAGCACTAATCTACTTTCTGCCTCTATGGATTTGCCTATTTTGGACATTTTATATAAACAATTCTTGCCACAACAAGGGAACTGATAAATTGTAGAATAGTCAACAATTGAATATTATGCTGCAGTGAGAATTAATGAACAACTACTCATAGCTGTATGGATCAACCTCCCAAACAATGTTGAATGAAAGAAGCCATATACAAAGGACTGCATACTGTATGATTTAATATACATCTAAAAACCAGGAAAAACTAATGTATGTATTTAGCTTTGGGTTTGGGGGTTAGAGCTGGAAGGAGGTTCTAGGAGATTTTCTAGGGTACTGATTACAAGTGCCAATTCATACTTTCCCATACATTACTATATTTCGGTAGAAAGTTTTAAAAAATGTATGATAGGTAGTTTTTAACTTAAAAATAAGCAAGTAAAATAAAATTGAGATCTCAGAAATAGATATCAAAGCACAGATCCATTTAATCTGTGACAAACTAAGTACAATGAAATAATGTGAAAAATTCATTAGTTGAGAATGAATTGGAGGGAATTAGAAAGGAATAAATTTATATTCACACCTCATACCATATAGTGAGATAGATTCTAGGTGAATTAAAATGTTAAAATACTTTTATAACTAGGAGAAAATAATAAAGTATACTTACCCCTGAGATAATTTTATGACATAAATCAATAGTAGATATTTGAGGGCAGGTGGATATATAGATAGGATTTTTTAAAAATTTCTATAGAAAAATAACAAAGAAAAGTGTCAGGATAAGGAAAATCATGATGAATATCATAAATAAAAGTTAACATATGACATGTTAAGAAAATGTACAAGTTTTTATATCACAGGACTAAGCCCCTTCAGGATAAGTTGTCAAAGGAAATGGTTTAAGAGTATATGAATGTATAATATTCTTTGTAAAAGTAAAGAATTAGAGTTAATCTGCATGCTCATCAGTCAGGGAATGGTTACCCTGGCTGATGTGGCTCAGAGGATTGAGCGCCAGCCTGCGAGCTTAGGGGTCGCTAGTTCAATTCTCAGTCAGAGCACATGCCTGGGTTCCAGGCAGGGTCCCTGGTAGGAGGTATGCAGGAGGCAACCACACATTGATGTTTCTCTCCCTCTATTTCTCTTTCCTTTCCTCTCTCTCTAAAAATAAATAAATAAATAAATAAATAAATAAAATCTAAAAAAAGGGAATGGTTAATATGTTATGGTTATTTCTATAATATGACCATGCAGCCATTAAAAATAATGAGCTATTATTATCCAGCCATTAAAAAGAATGGAAGTATTAAGTGAAAAAATAGGTACATGAAGTATTAAGTGAAAAGATAAGTTACTGAATAAGTACAGTGTCATTACATTTTTGTATAAAAACAAGTTAATGAATGTTTGTAAATATATGTAGGATCACACATAGAAAATGTTCTGGAAGGATGTAGATCAATCTGTTAACAGTGAATACTCTGGGAAGTTGAATGAAGAGAATGCTTACAATTGAGGAAGCCTCATTTTTTACTTTATATCCTTCTGTATTGTTCCAATACCCTTCTCTGTGTGTTGCTTGTACTATTAAAATTTTAAATCCATATAAGAGGAAAGATAACCTAACTAAATATTGTATCCAGGTTCACCAATAAATTAAGCTTTGCAAATTAAGACACTTTTGAGCCCTGACTGGTGTGGCTCAGTGGATTGAGTGCCAGCCTGCAAACCAGTGTTACCAGTTCTATTCCCAGTCTAGGTCACATGCCTGGGTTGCAGGCCAGGTCCCCAGTAGGGGGCACGTAAGAGGCAACCACACATTGATGTTTCTCTCCCTCTCTTTCTCCTTCCCTTCTCTTCTCTAAAATTAAATAAATAAAATCTTTTAAAACATACACTTTTGAGTCAGATAAAATAAAAAGCTTTATATTGGTATATCTGCAAAGAAATGGGCCTCCTTTTCTTGAAGGTAGTAGTCTTTCTGGAGAGCAATTTAGCAATACATAACAAAAGCCATAAAAATGAGCATCTCTTTTGATTCTAAAGCCCCACTTCTCGGAATATATCTTAAGGAAATAAGTCAAAAGAGAAAATAAATTATCTGCATAAAAATATTTATAGCCACATTATTTTTTAATAAAAAACTGGAAATAATCCAATCTGAGGTAGATAAATACAGCGAAATATTATGTCACTAAATAAGATGTAAGACAACTTTATGTATATGTAAAAAAGCATGTGGGAATGAAGCTTTTTTAAAAAGTAGAAGTCCAATGTAAACAAGTATACATTGATGAAGATGAGAAGGGACCACAGAAATATGTAAATGCTTGCTATTTTAAGATAGAGGAATTCTATATTTAAATAATAATTCAAAATACAATTATAATATTGACATAATTTTTTAAAAGATTTTATTTATTTATTTTTAGAGACAGGGGAAGGGTAGGAGAAAGAGGGAGAGAAACATCAATGTGTGGTTGCCTCTCATGCAGCTCCTACTGGGGACCTGGCCCACAACCCAGGCATGTGCCCTGACTGGGAATTGAACCTGTGACTTTTTGGTTTGCAGGCTGGCGCTCAATCCACTGAGCCACACCTGCAAGGGTGACATTATAATTTTTAATATATTTTTAATATATTAAATTAGATGACTTAATAAGATTCCTTTCAGCTCCATGCTTATGAAATCTCAAGAAAATGAAATTGAAAGTAAAGTTTTTTTATCTTTTCCTTCTCCTAAAACCATTCAAATTCTTCTCAGTTTAACATTTTTCTTAAACTAGGTCTATTAATGAGGCTTTCTGCTGGGTTATTTTGTTTTGGAAAGACAAAGTATAAATTCAGAGACGTAGAAGACAATGCAGTAATTTCAATCTCTATATCTGTTTATATTATTCTAAAATATTATAATATATTCTAATATTATTATACTATTGTTTACATATTCTAAAAGCAAAATGTACCTTTAGCTTAACTAGGCTTCCCAGTAGTTCTGGAGAGTAAAGTGTTCTCCCCCATGATCTACTGAGGAAATTAAGTTGGGGAGGGGTTAAATACCTTGCATAATTCCCCCACAATGCCCCAGGGAGTCATCTATAGAACAAGGTCTTTTATAAAGAGACCCTCTTGCTTAGGCTGTTCAGCCTATGTGCCTTTTGGGGTGGCAGTGCAGGGCTGAGATCAATTCACTGTGCAAGATCCGGACTGGAGGTCGGTTCACCTTGAGGAGTCGGATTGTTGGAGCTGTGTAAGTTTTCTGAAGGAAGATTTCTAAAATGAATTGTAGAAGCATCTTGTACCACCGACTGGTGGAACCTGGTAGAATCTGACCTTAATTGTCCAAAGAGAAGTGGCCATAAGAGAGAAGTTCCACCTCTTTGCTACCTGTTACTTCATGTGCTGCCCGTTACTTGTTTGTTTTTCTGTCTCATGTAAAATGCAGGATCTGAGAAGGGAATGGTGCTGTCATCAGTTCTAAAATTAAGCAGAATGTTTCCTCAGTTAGTAAATGGAAAAATTAATTTTAAAAGATCTTTATCTTTTAAAGATCTTTATGTAAGTTCTGTGAAATGTAGACGTTGATTTGTGGTCTACTTTGCAATTATGACATTTATGTTTATATTGATTAATTAGTATTAATCATGATCATTTTAAACTTTCTGAATTTCTCCAAGAATGTTCCTAATTCTGTGATTCAGTGGAAAATATTTATACTCATGAGATTAAAGCTCAGGCTTTTGCCCTACCACCTACAAGCTGTATGACCTTGGACAATTTCCTCATTTGTAAAACAGAGATATTAATCCCAGTCTTATCTGACTGCTAGGTCAATGTGATAGTGTATGTGAAAGTATTTAGTAAACTGTTGTTCAAGTTATGAAAGTCACTGAGACCTTAACCCTTTTTACAACAATGGTAAGCACTGGAGATAGTAGTACATCTCTTAAATGCTTGGATACTCTGGAAATGCTCTATCCTATCCTAGCATCCTACCCAGATGGATGTATAGGCCACTGAGTGTTCTGATTGGTACAATTAGTTTGATCCCTTTATTTATATTATTGGGGAAATATATGGATGCTTTATGTTAGTATTAGGTTTGTCTGCATATAACAACAACAAAAAACCCACCCTAAAATAATATGGTTTTAAAATATTAGAAGAACCCTGGCTGGTATGGCTCAGTGGATTGAGTGTTGGCCTGCGAACCAGAGGGTCACCAGTTCAATTCCCAGTCAGGGCACATGTCTGGGTTGTGGGCCAGGTCCCCAGTTGGGGGCATGCAAGAGGCAGTCACACATTGATGTTTCTCCCCCTCTCTTTCTCCCTCCCGTCCCCTTTCTCTAAAAATAAATAAATAAACTCTTTAAAAAATATTTTTTAAAATATTAGAAGATTATTTTTCTTCTGTGGAAAAGAAGCCTGAAGATAGTCAATTCATGGCTAGTATGGTATTTTTCAAGGTATAATCAGGGACTCAGGCTTCTCTCTTTTGCCTCCAGCATCCTAACTATACATTCCATCTTTTATCTCAGGATCCATGAGGATGGAGGGAGCTCTATGTTATTCCCTGGGTTAAATAAGAGATAGCTTTCAGTTGAATCAGTTCCATTTAAGTACTTTCCACAAGACCCATACAATATTGTGCTTAAATTTTATAGCTTAATCACATGACTAAAACCTAGCTGCAAGAGAAGCTGAGAAATATGGTCTTTTTGCCAGTAGCCATGAGCCCAGGAAAACTTAGAGTATGTTTCCAAGGAGGAGAGGTTGCTGGGGTTGGCAACTAGTAGTCTTTGCTACAGCGTCATGTAAAATATATGGATGGTTCGGTATAAACATCTCCTGCTCTACCTAAGATGTGTATGTGCGTGCGCACACATGCTTTGACTAGGTAACACATTCACACATTTAAAAAATATATAAGGCATGCAATGAGAGGAATTGTTTCACCCTGTTCCAATTTACCCATCCTCCTGTGCTTTATAGACAATTGCTTATGTTTACTCAACCAGCTCTTTTAAATCCAGAATGGTGTTTTGATTCCTAAAGTTTCCAATACTGTTGAGCTTTGCCATTTTTTTCCTGAAATAACCTCCTTCTTTACTTTTTCTAGAATACTCTTTTTCTGCCTTTTATTATAAAGTCATATAATAATTTGCTTTCTCTTGTTGTCTCCAAATTAAAGTCTCAGTATAATTCAGTAATCTGATTTTCAGTACTTAGGTTATCTTCCAGCCAACCATTATATTAAAGAAAGTTAACTATTATATTTATTTTCACTTATCTTCTCACTTATTATACTTATTACTACTAATATCACATATCACCTTTATTATAGGACAAAAAATTATTTGTAACTGTGGTTATGATTGGCACCAGAGGACTGAATAGACTCTTGGTAGGATAAAAGAAGCCTGGATAATATCATTTGACTATTCCATTTTAACATTTTTGTCCATTCAGGCAGTATGAAAAATATTTGAAAACAATTCAGTTGTAGCTATGATTTATTTTGCCTGCTTTGTTTAAATAAAAACTTTGGCAATGTGGTTACAGAGAGAAATGTGGAGAATTTTTGGGCTTTATTTGAGAAAGCCCAAGAACTTTCCATCATTGGATCAAGAAGGAGAACAATGAGGAAAGACTTCAATTTCTTTATTTGTAAAACAGTGGGAGTTGAATGATACAATCTTAAAGTCCTTCCACTCCTTAAGCTTTTGTAATTCAGGAGCAGGGGTAAGAATAGTATTGAGCGACTGGCTACTGGTTTCCTGTTCAGTACAACCAAGAAAGGCCAATGGGACAGTCTGCGGGTAGATGTAGTGATTCCACGTCCTGGTGAAGAGGGGGAGTGTGCTCTGTGGAAATTGAGGAGGACAAGGAATGTTCAGGTCAGATGATTTGATGGGTCCTGATTGTGAAAGAAAACTGGTCAAGTGCTTCCAGGAAGGGAAAGAGATGTAAGTTGTTTTTTTGTTTTTTGTTTTTTTTAAATGTGTAGGCCAAGAACCCTCGGGGGAGGTAAAATGAGCTTAGGAGGTTCCTGAATGCTCTAAAATTATACACAACATATTAAATTATATCCATTTTTTTCTAGAGAAAACTTTTGGAGCTTAATTAAATTCTTACGATCTAACACAAAAGCCACTCACTCTTAAAAATTAATCATAAAGACTCCCAATGATTAAAATGGAAAAAGAGTCCTTCACTTGGTGAATATGGTCTTTGTGATATTTTCAGAGGAAGCTAGGTTTCAATCACAAAAGCCACAGAAATAAGGGGTGAGAAAGATGTATAGAATGGAGAAGAATTTGCCACCAGACAGTTTTGAGTCTTGGCTTGCCATCATTGGCTGTGTGACCTTGGCAAGTTAGTAAGTTCCCTAGGCCTCAGTTTCCTCAGCTGTGAAACAGGAATATAAGTATCTGCCTTAAGTGGCAGATGTGAGGATTGAGATAATGCAGATTGGGTACTTACTACAATGCTTGGCAGTTAGTAAGTATTAGATAAATTACTCCCCTCACAAGGTTTTAAATTTTCTGTATTTATTTTAAGGCCTTTATTGTATATTTCACTTTGAAGGACTGGTCCTCAGTTAAGTCCATCCTCAAAGAATTGTTCAGTAATACACTTGAGGTGATTATGTCTTATTAAGTGGTTAGTTTAGAGGTTCTTTCCTATGCAGATTTGTAAGCCGGGTGTGTAATAATTGCACATGGGAATTGTTGCCGGGCAGCACGTGTGCCTGAGTGGTGGTACATGGCTTGCATTGTAATGTCATCAGTGCAAGGGCCAGCTGGCTGGACATGTACTGCCACATGGGCTAGAGACTCCATTCCTCAACAAAACAGCAGCCAGCACCAGGGTTAACAGAAAATGACAAACCAAGCATGGATGAGGGAGGCGCCAGCAGAGCAGCGGGATGTCCTTTGATTTGCTTCTGTTATTTGCATGTCTTTCTTGTGATGTCTGTGCAATGTTTAGAATGACAAAGTTTTTAAAAGACCTGCTGACTCTGCCTGAAAAATGTGAAAAACCTCCCGTTTAGAGACCTATTATGTCCAGCTAGCCTGCATTTTCTATATCTTTTTCTTCATTTTTTATTAATGCAAACATTTGCATGAAGACAGAACCTTTGTTTCTTAAAGAGTTCATCTGCTCCTGCTGCTTGCTGGCCCTGCCATGCAAGAGCACAACAGAACCTTTGTTACCCTTTCAGCAAAGCTGTTTATGAACGGTGGCTTACTGAGGACTGCTTCCTGTGCTGTGTGCTTCCATTTTGTCTAAAAAAAAAAGAAAAAGAAAATAGTTCTTGGAGTGAAAAGAATTTAGACTTTCTTTTATTCATGTCCTGGATGTTGAAATGACAAGTAGCCCCCAAATTTGTAAGAAACTGGTAATTGCATCGAATGCATTTTTTCACTTTACCTTGAACATAATGAGGCTCTTAGTAACAATGGAAGGAACAAGTGCTTTCTCATTGGAATAGAGAGAAGGAACAGTTAAAAGGCAACAGAAAGAGGAGTTGAGAACAGGACAAAAGTGGCTTCCTGTAAGAACCCTCATATTGTAACAGAATGTGTTTTGGTACTTAAGAGTTTTCCACCTGGGAAGCACAGTCCTAAAATGGTTGAGTTGAGTAAAGAATATCCTCACAGCGTATAAATAATGATACACTCTATGTACTCGTTTAGTAAATATTTGAATGACTGCTCTGCAGAAGACATTGAGTGGTCCTGAGTATTTAAGGGGATAAAAGATAAACAGGTTATGGATCATATCTGTGTTTAAGGAGGAGGACATTAATAACTGTATAACAGAAATAGCTATATTAGGTAGAAATATAACAGAAATAACTATATCAAGGTAGAAAGTGCCATTGGAAATACTAACATAGGTGTTTCAGTGAGTTCAGAAAAGGAGATTGCTTCTGGCTGGGAGAGAACCAGGGAACGCTTCAGGAAGAAGCTGGCATTCCAGTTGAGCCTGGCAGGAAAGGTAGGCGTGGACTGTGCAACATCCGTAAGAGTGTTGAGTAAGAAATTATGTTAGTTTAGTAAAAATAAAGTCCAAAGTATTATAGGGCACTTTGAGGTTTTACAGCATTAGTTTAGATATGTTCAGCTAAATTAATGTGTGGGCATGTGTTTTCTATGTAAACTAAACTAGGGTTTCTCAGTCTAGCCTATGCTGTTCGTGCTGTATGACTTTTGTGCACTTTGGCCAAGGCTATAAATATCCATAAATACCTACACTAACATCCTTTACTTTCATATCAAAAATAGAAACAAAGGGATTATTGAGCATTATTACAAGCCATAGTCCATAAGTATGGTGTAGACATAGTTCTGAGTGGGGATTTGACACATGAGACTCTCATTGAGAAAGAATCCCCACCTTCATACAGAGCCAGTATCAACCAACAGAAAGAGGATCGGGGATTTGAAGCCCATGAATCTCAGTGGCCTTAAATTAGAATTCTTTTGTGAGTTGTCGTGAGTGCCAGCAAATTTTTATGGAATAGTTTGAACATAAAATGTGAAGTTATTAATGTTATTGCATTAATACCTTGTTTTAGTACTATCACTAATCCATATATTAATAGTAAATTGCATATTACCAAATATAATTACTAATAACTTATAAGTGCATGGTTTACCCCAAAGGCTACAATCTTTGATGACTACAGCACAATTAATTATCACCCTGTAACTTTAATATTTCCCGGCCTGACATAACATGAGTGGTACATGATTTATTCCATACTTGTCAATTTATAGGTTGTTTTTTTTTTTTTAACCTGTGATGCATTCTGGAAAAATAGTTTTGTGAATGTTTATGGAGGTGATCTGATAAGTATACTGCTCTTTTAGTAACTATTTTTGCAAAGCTATTGTCATGAAAATTTTACTTGGGTTCTTCATGTGTCCCATAGATTGTAACTGTTGGAAATTTAAGTGCTACTTTAGAGTTCTCTAAAGAACATTCAGGCATTACATTTTGTTATGGTGAGCTAGCTGAGTGCTTTAAGTTTGGACCTCTGCAAAAGCCTCCTTTAAAAAATTGTAAGACTCCAATCTACTAATTTTGTATTATGAGACTTAGGCTGGAAATATGGAAGCAGTAAGATTTAAGCACTTAGCCTGAATTGGCATCCCCAAAATATCAATAATCACCAGTTTCAGAAAGGAGGAAGGAAGGATTAATGGTCGACTAGAGACTGTTTGAATGTCAAAGCATTCAGCTTTGCACAGCTGTTGACTTGTGCAATACCTCTGCTGGTTGAAGTGGGTAAACTTGCTTTTCATCTCCCACTTTACATAGAGATCTTTAGTTGCTTCCAGTTTTCTGGTTGTCACAGGTGATGTTAACGCATGTGTAATGCTTTGTTTGTCCCTGACTTGTCTTTTAGTATTTGAGTTTGACCAGCTGTATAGCAGCACTTTGGTGGTTCAGATGCCCAAAAGCAACATATTAGTTTTTCTGTTTTATAATTAACTATTAATATAAAAGGTTTTTCCTTATTTTTTAAAAATTCTTCTTAGGAAGCTCCATTTGATATGTGTCATGCTGCATAGCTCCTTAAGGGCTGCAAAAAACGTAGTGCGGACCAGAGGCCTGGATTCAAATCCTGTCTCTGCTGCTTACTAGATAGACCTTTAACCTTTAGATAAATTACATACATAAATCTTCCTTTTTTATCTATAAAACTGAGACAAAAGTAGCCATCTCATTGCATTGAGAATTAAATAAATTAATACCCATAAAGTGCTTAGAATGCTGTTATTCAGTGGGAACTGGGATTGGTTTTTAACTTTTTCTGTATTGTTTGAATCTTTATAAAATAATTACATGTGTAATTAGCCCTGGCTGGTGTAGCGCAGTGGATTGAGTGCGGACTGCGAACCAAAGGGTCACCGGTTCAATTCCCAGTCAGGGCACATGCCTTGGTTGCAGGCCAAGTCCCTAGTGGGGGGTGCGCAAGGGGCAACCATATCTTGATGTTTCTCTCCCTCTCTTTCTCCCTCCCTTCCCCTCTCTCTAAAAATAAATAAATAAAACCTTTAAAAAATTAAATGTGTAATTAGAAATAAACATTTTTTAAAAGTTTAAAGATCATGCCAGTACTTCAGTTGTCTGATTTATCAATTTAATCTTCTTTTCTAGTATTAACAATGGAAAGCCAGCAATTTCTAGGTAATACAGTGTTAAATGGGATACATTGTAGGTATTTAGATTTTCTTGTTTTTGTTTTTGGGAGGTAGTGGGTTGTGGTGGAAGCGCATGGGCTTTGGAGTCAAATTTAAATTTGAATCGTAGCTCAGCCATTTATTAAGACTTTGAGCAGGTTCCTTAACCTCTCTGAACTTAAGAACAGTTTATTACCTACTTCATTGGATTGTATAAGGATTGCATGTGCTAGTTTTCCTCATTTCCCCATCTCCTTTGGTTAAAGGAAATTGTTCTAGTGTGGTCGAAGATCAAAGATGGTTGTGTATGGATGATGAAATACTTCCCCAGAGCATACTGTATCCCTAGATCAGGGCATACCAGTAGAGGTAGAGGATGTAAATAATTAATTTTAGAGGTCTATTAATTTTTTAAGCCATTAAGCTATCTATTTATACTTTACAAGATCAAGTACAGAATCATATTAGTGATTTATAAATGATATTGAACTTGAAGTTTCTTAACAGTTTACATGACAGGTTGTTGGTTAGCAGCAATAATTTTCTTATCTCAGAGGACAGTCTTAATTTAATTCAATATTTATTTGTGCCAACCAGCATCTGAAGCTGAGAGGCTTCAGAAACCAAAATGTGTCTCAAAAGGACTCTGGCAAGGGAGAAAAATGTTAGATGTTTTCCTTTTTTATTGAATGTATTGGGGTGATATTGATTAATAGAATTACATAGGTTTCAGGTATACAATTCCGTATTACATCATCTGTATATTGTATTGTATTGACCCAAGTCAAGTCTCCTTCCATCACCATTTATCTCCTACCCTCTTCTACCTCCCCCCACCCCCTTTTCTCTCTGCTAATCACAATACTGTTATCTGTGTCTGTGAGGTTTGTTTGCTTTTTTTCTTAATCCCTTCATCTTAGGAAAAAGTCAGATTTAAAGTTGAATATATGTATATACTCTGCTTTTCTCTTACACTGCTATTGCTATAGTGTGTATCTATTAATATTACATATAGTAATTCATGTGAATATTTTTCCAGTGAGACTCATTTATTCTAGCATAGGAACTCTGTATTAAATAATAATAATAGTGGTCTAACTAATGTTGTAGGTGGAAATTCTAGGTCCCTCAAGCAAAAATTTCCAGATGAGACTCTTTATCATTCAATTGCAAAGTAAACAGCTGATACTTTGATGGTATTTATGCTTTGGAAGGGAGTAAAAAGAAATACTTTTGGACTTTCCCCATATAAATGAGAGCTTCCTGAGTAGCAGTTAATAAGTGAATGCTTCCCACAAGTTTAAAGGTTATAGCCGAAATAGGTGTATGATTATGTGTATTACTATATGTGTAGGGTTCCATACAGCCCAGGAATTTTTTAAGATAATCTATAAACATCTTTGGTTGGATGAACAGAGTTAAATAAGTGATAGAGGGCTAGAGTAGGTTGGCCTCTTGGTGTTCATTAGTGTTAAAACCCTGTTGTTTGGTGAGTGTTGCCATGTCTGGAGGGGTACATAGTAACAACTAATAATAACTACAATAATGAAAATAGCTAATATTTATTGCACATTTACTATGTGCCAAGTACTCCGCTAAGATTATTACATTATTTTATTTACACCTTTAGATGGTAGGTGCTATTCCTTATTTTTATAGAAAAGGGTAGAGGGAGAGATTAGATAACTTGCTTAAAGTCACACAGTTAATAATTGCCAGAACTAGAAATCAGATAGAGGTCAGCCTGACTCCAGAGTCCATGCTTTTAACCATTGCAGTAAATTGCTATGTCATTTTAATGTGTAGAATCAGTATATAGCAATAATAATATAATCATTAATATGTTACTTTTTGTATATATGTAACTTTTTTCTAAAGAAGTTTATTATTAGACATATTATTCTAAATATATCCATTTTATAAAGATTTTATTTATTTATTTTTAGAGAAATGGGAAGGGAGGTAGAAGAAGAGGGAGAGAAACACCAATATATGAGAGATACATCAACCAGTTGCCTCTCACACGTCCCCAACCAGGGACCTGGCCTGCAACCCAGGCATGTACCCTGACTGGGAATTGAACCAGCAACCCTTTGGTTCACAGACTGGCACTCAATCCACTGAGCCACACCAGCCAGGGCCATACCCACTTTATAGCAGGAGTGTCTGTAGTATAGAGATGAAGAGGTCAGCAGGAGGCGATTAAACAGAACCAAGAAGTTTTTTTTTTTTTAACTTGTATTTATTTATTTCAGAGAGAAAGGAAAGGAGGGGGACATCAGTCTGCTGTTCCACCTGTTTCTGCATTTATTGGGTGGTTCTTGCATGTGCCCTGACTGGGGATCAAACTCACAACCTTGGCACATTGGATGATGCTCAAACCAATGGAGCTACCTGGCCAGGGCAGAACCAGGAAGTTTCTGATCCACAGTTGCCTTCACTTGTGAGGTTCATGTAAAGATCACTCAGCGTTTCCTCATATTTCACTTAGATTTTTCAACGCAGCATGTTGAAGTTATAAGTGCTTATCTCAAACAGTGATGCTATCTAAGCAAAATGTAGATGCTTGGGCCTTAAGTATGGATTCAGAACAGTAGAGCCTTTTAGTACATGTTAGAAAATATACTTAATTTTGGTCTTATGGAAGTTGCAGCAAAGCTGAAGAAAAAAAATCCAATCTGAAATGTTTTTTTCTTTTCCAAAAGGGCAGCTAAGATATCTTTTCCCTCCAGGGGTGCAGGTGTGCAGTTTGTATTCTTTAATCATTCACGCACATTAAAGCTTATTCCTTTGCATTTAAAAAATAATATAAAACGACATTCTCCATGCTTTATTGCCAGGCAAGAGCTTTGAACTCCTGTCTCATTGAAGTTTGATAAACTGCAAGGATTTTCCAGGCTTGGGTGGTGCCCTTAACCACAGAGGGAACATTGGACTGATAAGAGCTGCAGGTGAAGGAAACTGCCAGGGAGCAGCAATTAGAAAGAGCTATTCGCACTGGCTTGTGTGAAATTCTTGGAAGGGAGGAACCTTTCCCTGCCTCTGCTGGCTCTTTTTAGCTTCTCTTCTCCCACAGATGAAAAGAGCAGCAGGGCTTTCTGTTTCCACTTTGTGAACTAGGGATGGGCGAATGTTTTGTGGTGGGGTGGACAAGTTCTAACTTCATACAAATGTTGATTGGCTTGTACACCTATGCAAGTGGTGACAGGACCCCCCCCCCCCGCCACACACATACACATGTGAATTCACACAGAAACAAGTGGACCACATTTCTCAGATGATTTTATTATCAACATACACCCCTGCCTTTGTGCTATATGTAAAGATCCTATTTACTTCCAAAACTAATTGTGAAATGTCTATGATGAGGCAGTATGGTATAGTGTTAAGAGCATAAGTTCTTGATTCAAGGCAAACTTTGGTGTGAATCTTGACTTCTCTTTTACCAGCTGTGTGATCTTGAGGAAATAACTTTAATTCTACAAATCTCAGTTTTCCTGTTTGTAAAATGGAAGTAATCAAAGTACACATCAGAGGATTGTTGTGAAGACCAAATAAAATAATGCATGTAAAATAATTAT
This sequence comes from Anoura caudifer, assembly GCA_004027475.1. Lineage (NCBI taxonomy): Eukaryota > Metazoa > Chordata > Mammalia > Chiroptera > Phyllostomidae > Anoura > Anoura caudifer. The sequence continues at coordinate 15,014 of PVKU01009146.1, forward strand.
TGTAGTATCTGGCACATTGTTTGGTAAATTGTGCAGGGGCTTAAACTTGATAGCTATTATTATCATTATTATATGTAATATTAAACACTAAACATCTGGTTGGTAGATGAATATTAAACAGGTATAGTCCTTTATTTTTCTTCCCCCTGCTACTTTCTTTGTAGGAGTACAAAACTACTTTGAAAACATTTCTTCGTTAAGGGCTTTTACATTGACTTTCAACCCTTGGAGTTAAGGAAAAGTAGCATAATTTGCTTCTAAGTATGGCATAGCTCTTTTATTTCTACCATTAAAAAAAATTCTTTGATAGCCTTAGATTCTAAGTCATAGACATCCATACAGCCCTAGGAATGTTCTTGTAAGATCAGGGTAAGTGGGTGGAAGAAGGGCAAGAGAATACAGAGGTGAACATGTAGCCAATTTTAATGTTAGCTTGGTTGTTTTTTTTCTCCAAATTTAATATGTATTTAATTATGAAACAGTTAACACCAGAAATTTGCATGTGTTATCTCACAGCTTCACTCAGTTTGGCCATTTCTTGGAGAAGTAGTTTTCCAGTTGGAAGGAAGAACTGTTGATGAAGCACTGATTTTGTCTCCACATCTTTTTGGGGGTGGAGGGCAGGAGAATGTTTGCAGTGATGGATGGTTGTTAGTTTTGGGAAGTGCTCAAATCAGCAGAAGAAGTAACAGAATGTAAACTTGTCGTTCATGTGGACTTTGGGCTGGTGCAGACATGGTGGAACCCTAGGTCACTTTTGTTCCGTGAAGATGCTCTGGAGCACAGCTTGGGTAGATAAACTTACTTGCTTTATAAGTTTTACAGGACCACCAGGACTTTAGGAATCATGTTTTGAAGTACTCATTAATTTTAGGTAATTACTCCATATTTTCTTGAGGGATACAGCTCTGAAAGAGGCAGATGTCCATCTTGGCAGCAGTTTAGTGGAATTGCATTTTGTCAGGCTATTCATCACTTTTGGGTTTTTTCATTCTCACTGCTCCAAAAGAAAGTTGTAGTTTTTTAAAAATGTTTTTGGATGGTAAAGGAAAATGCTGAATTGGAAGTTTTTATGTGAAGCGTGCCTAGTTGCCATTGTCATACCTATAGGTAAAATTCAGGGAGGAGGAACAATCATTTGTTGAACACCGGCTGTATCAGAAGCTCTGGCCTGTGCTGTTTACTGAAATAGACCCTCAACAGCCCTTTGAGATGAGCTTTTAAGAAAATACATTATCAAGCCCTGCCTGGTGTGGCTCAGTGGACTGAGCCCCAGCCTGTGAACTGAAAGGTTACAGTCCCAGTCAGGGCACACGCCTGCATTGTGAGCCAGGTCCCTGGTTGGGGGTGCATGAAAGGTAACCAGCTTATGTTTCTCTCCCTCTCTTTCTCCCTCCCTTCCCCTCTTTCTGAAAATAAATGAATAAACTCTTTTAAAAAATACATTATCAAGCAAGCCAGACACTCAGGCACTTTATACACATTACCTTATTTAATTTTTATAATTCTGTGATGTAGGTACTAACAGTATTATTATTACAATAACAGTGTAATAGTATACTAACAGTGATAGTATTTTTTAAAAAGATTTTCTTTATTTACTTTATTTACCGATGACCTTTTGGTTTGCAGGCCAGCGCTCAATCCACTGAGCCACACCAGCCAGGGCCAAACAGTGATAGTATTATTATCCACATTTTACAGCGAGGAAATAGGCTTGGTGAGTAATTTGCTCAAGGTCACACAGCTAGGAATTGGTAGAGCTGAAAATAGAACTCAGGTCTCTGAACTTCAGAGCTTACGTTTTAAACCACTGATTCTTAAACTTCTGCATATATAAGAAGCACTAAGGGTCCTTGTTAAAATTATGGGGCTCCAGTTAAAAATTTAAGATCACTAAGTCTGGGATGGTGCCAGTTTATAAATCTGCATTCAACAGGGGGGCTACAGATCAACAACTGACCATATTTTGAGAAAAAGTTAAATTATGTTTCTATACAAGTACAGATTAAATAACTATCTAAGAGTAAGCTACCAAAGACAGAGCCATGATTCAAACCCATTTCTTTTTAATCTAACACTCAGATTCTTTCTGATAAGACCGTGATTAATTTGTACATTTACCAGTAACAACAAATGTAGAAAACATAATTTCTGATAAATTGAGCAACATAGACTTCATGGTCTTATTCTTTTCCAAGGTTACTAGCTTATATACCAGTTTTCATGGTCTTTGAATTTTTAGTGACTTTTTTTAAATTAAAGAATAGAGTTTTCTTTCCAATCAGATAATTTATGCTTTAGGCACTCTTCCCTGTGATAAGTTTCTGAGACATGCAGAAATTGGAAGGGGGTGGAAGGAGGTAGGAAGAACTTCCAGGTGTATCTGCCAAAGCTCCTCTCCAGCTCACCCTCATCACTGAAATGAAGGGCTGATGCTAATACTGACAACCAATCAGATGGCACTGAGTTATGTGCCACATCATGCCCCATTCTACCCTTTGGGACCATAGCTCTGTTAGGGCCAGCAAGTTTGGTAGGCCTGTTTCAGGCCACTTCCTAGGAGAGAGCCAACACCTTGATGGACTTTCACGACCTCCCACTGGGATGGGGAGGACTTCTATATTTTTGTCTCTTTTTCACTTGTCTCTCTTGCTTGTCTTTGCAGCTCAGCGACATGTCCTCACATACATGGAGGATGCAGTGTGTCAGCTGCTAGAAAATAAGGAAGATATTAGCCAATATGGCATTGCCAGATTCTTCACTGAATAGTAAGTACATGAATGCTTTGCAAATAGGGTGAGCCCAGAGGAGGCACCTGGAGGAAGGCAAAATGCATGAAGATATAGAGCAGGACAGTGCTGAGTATATAGTGGCAGTGAATACTCAGTTTTGATAGGCTGGCCCAGGGCTGCCCTGACATGTTTTGGAACTTTCCTTTGGAGCACCTGGTTTTGTCCAGTGACACGTATCACAATGGCCATGACTACAGAAGCTCAACAGCTGCTTGTTTGATCTAGCGGATCTGTGTCATTAGGACCCACTTACAATTTTTAACCTTCTGTGTGATTCAGAATATTCACTCTGATTTCCTTCAGTTAGTATACCTTTAGTCTGTGTTTTCACGGCTGACTTTTTTCATTGAAATGTTTAGGATGATGTTCCTTTGCAGTTTTCTTTCTATAGGAAGCTGTGTCAATCACATGATTTAAGAGTGTTTCTAGAGGCAGGACATCTTTCTTAGGTTATATCTTTGAAGGGTTGTACTTCTTTGTAAAGTGTGCTTGGAGTGTGTAAAAGTCAAAATGGTTATTACTATTTTAGCATCCTAGAACTGTTTTTAGGCTGAATCAGATAATCACTTTAAAACACCTTGGTCATCCCAAAAGGATTTGCTAAAGAAATTTTTTTCTTTAAAAAATTTTTCTAAAAAAATTTTAAAAAAAGTTTTGCTAAAGCATTATTTTTATTACCAGTGTGCCATTACGTATTTATGTAATTATTTGATGTCTCCTTCTTTTTGTTCTAATTTATTGGGAGCATTCTAAGAAAGGAAGAGCCACATCTTACAGGCTTCAATTTAAGGTGAATCGTGAACTCAAGTCCATCCTTCCTGAAAACAGATTTTTTCCTTTCTATTCTCCAGAGGTTCCTTGGAGATCAGACAAGTATTCCAGTGGCCTAAACTTGGGTTATTCTTAGGGGAATTCTTTCCTCTCCCAAACTTTTTTGCTGAACAATAGGTCTTGCAAATAAAATCTGGATTTCTTATGGACTAGAATTTCAAGTTCCTGGGAAAAACAGGCTTTCCTGGACCACAGCTGGTCCCTGCTTCCAGTCTTGTAAAGAGGATAAGGTAGAGAAAGGAAAGGAACCTCACTCCTTCTCATGGTGTGGGAAGCAAATGAGGTGGGCAGGGAATAAAGACTGAGATTGAATAGCCTTGCTGGCTTTTACAGAACTGACAAGCCTAGGGGTTAAGTTTCTAGGCCATTTAATCTGTACCAGCACTCTCGAGACTCCTTGCCAAGCGAAATATGATTCTTCTGGGGCAATACTACTTCCTGGCTTTTTTCATTCACCGCCCCCACCCCCCTGCCCTCACCACATCCATCTGCTTTAAAAGTTGTTTCCCTGTTACACTGGTTCCTTGAGGGTAGGCACCTCTTCTTCTTCATCTTTGTATTCCCAGTGCCTGGCACAGTGCTGAGCATACAATACATGTTAGATAAATGTTGAATCAACAGCTGTACCTATATTTTAAGTTATTGCACACTATATTCTTATTCTTGATCTTGTTATTAATAAAGAATATCTTTGTTTTCTCTTTTTTGTTTATTCTTTTTGATAAAGCTCTATATTTTGCCATTTCAGAGGCTGTGTCCTATGTGTATAGTGCTCAAAAGTGAACCCCACAGGTCTATGTAATGCATACTAAGCTCTAGAAAATCAATGGTAACGCAACTTTCAGAATACTATTGACTATAGCTTTTGTCTACCAATACACAATTGAAGAAACTTAACATTTTCCATAGTGCTGATAGAAAGCTGGTTGCCAAAGCTAGTTGTTTCTTCTCTTCAGGAAACTAAAATTACACAATCAGTGTGAGTGGCATGTACACGACACTTCTATAACTCCAAGATACCATATGGGCTTGAGGCAAGTTATTTTGGGAAGTGAACTAGCATCAAAGCTTCAAAATCCTAAAAAAAAAAAAAAAAAAAAAAGACTTGAAAAATATGGATGTCTCATGGAACAGGAAGTGGTATTTTGTGGATAAGACCCGGATGGTAGAGGCTACTGATTTTACGTTGATTTGTGAATTTTATTTATCTAGTAAAAAGCCTTCTCTCTTAGCCCCCTTTTTGTGTTGTTTCATAGAACCATAATGAAGTGGGGAGAGCACACACAGCCCTAGAAAGCAGAGATCCTTATTCTCATAAGTCCTTGCTCTAGAATCCTGCGCAAATTTCTGAAATTTTCTGAGCTTCAGTTACCTCATCTCTGAAATGGGTATAATAAAGTCTCACATACTAATAATAATATAATAATTCTATCTTATAATAAACAATTTTTATTGAACTATGTCTCAGCCACTGTAATTCCTTGAAGTAGGTACTGTTATGTTATCTCTATTTTATAGATGAGGAAACAGATTCAGGAAGCTTAAGATAGCTTCTTTTTTAAGATTTTGTTTATTCATTTTAGAGAGAGGGGAAAGGAAGGAGAAAGGGAGAGAAACACAGATCAGTTGCCTTTCACAGGCCCCCAACCAAGAACCCAACCCACAAACCAGGCGTGTGCCTCCACTGGTGAACTTTCAGTCTGCAGGCTGGCACTCAATCCACTGAACCACACCAACCAGGGCTTAAAATAGCTCCTTTAGGTCCACAAGCTAATAAGTGACAGACTTAGGAATCAAGTCTTGTCTGTCGTTCAGAGCAGTATCCTCTGCTGCCTCCTAGTTACTCCTGCCTAATGTTGCTGGAGGCCTAACTAGATAATATTTTGAGGTTTCTTCTAGATATACTTTCTAAATTCTTCGAATTTTCCCTTATGAACTATTATATAGTCTTGTCTGGTGACTAAAGTTCATTTTCATTTTAATATTTAGTATTTGCCTTTTGGGGGGATACAGTTGGAGCTGGCTGTAAACAATAGAGAGCATTTTCTTTTTAATCCTCACCTGAGGACATTTTTTTTCATTGCTTTTAGAGAGAGAGAAGAAAGGAGAGAAGCACCAATTGGTTGCTTCCCCTATGCACCTAGACTGGGAATCGAACCTGCAACCTTTTGTTTATGGGATGATGCTCCAACCAACTAAGCTACACTAGCCAGGGAAGGAAGCATTTAAAAGAAAATGTGTTAAGTGAACATTTCCTTCTCTCAGTTTCAAGTTCACATATTGAGATTTTCCTAAATTTAATGATGGATGGTTTACCTTTAAACAAGGATAGAAGTACTCTTCAAAATTGTTTGTGGAAGGCTTTTCTGTAGATTTTCTCTCCTGGGTCAGCTTGCCCTCTCACCTGTGCTATTACTCGCTGGTGTTTTCCAGCAAATCTGTGATTGTCCCAGCAAGTCTGGATAAGCTGTAAAGCACGAGTAGCTGAGCTGTGCCATGCGTGCGTGTCTGCAGACTGTGAGCGCTTTAGATCACGTTCCTCTGCACACTCCTGAAAGGAGGATTCTAGATCTCAGAGGGCTTTCTTTTGTGTTGTATGCAGCCTCTACTTCTGAATGTTGTCTTTCAACCAGCGAAAGGTAAAAGGAACTAATATTTAGAGGTGCCACTCTAAGAATAGCCCAAGTGTCAGCCCCAGGTCAGGACCTCTGCAGAAGTGCATCCAAGAAAATGAGGCTGGAGTAGCTGTAACTCAGAAACCACAGCAGAGTGTGGCCAGGTTTTGTGGCGAAGATAAAATGAGAACTGCGGTTTTTTAAGACATTGGAAAATAATGATGAGAGAAAAACAGACTGAAATCTGAGAATTCCTATCAGAATTGGGAGCCATTCTTTACGGGCTAAATTGATAGTTACGACACCGCGGCATCAGGGAGCTCAGCCTCCACATGCTAACATAGGAAAGAATGGTACTCTGTGGTCTCGGTTGGTGGGCCCAGGAGGGCTCTTATGATCGGGTGACTTGTTTGGGTTTTTTTGTTTTGTTTTTTTAGATGATGATTGTAGCTTCTTGGGAAGTTTTTGTGATGACTGTTTTGGTGACAAGTACACGAATTACCTTCCCTAATGGTTTATTTTAAGGAGATGTGAGAATGTAAAACAACATTCATTCAGTAATTATTTTTGAGCCCCTACTATGTGCCTGTGTGCCTAGGCAGTGGAGATATAGTGGTGAACAAGACAAATAAGATAATTACCCTTATGAACCTAAAGTTTCAGTAAGGGAGATAGTCAGCGAAGAAGTAAATTGTTGACGACAGTAGCTAATAGTTAATAAATACTTGCTCTGTGCTAGGTACTGTTCTAAGCATACAACATGCATTATCTCATTTTAAGTCTCACAATACATTTTACACATTAGGAAATTCAGGCACATGAAAGTATTGGAATAGTATTCCCAAGTCACATAGCTGATTACCGTAACAAGATAAATAACAAGGAAGTAACTAGGGTAATGTCCAGGAAGGCCTGCTGGAGGAGATGGTATTTGAGGGCTTATCCCATGGAGTGACTGGCTCATCCCATCCCAGAGCCAGTGAGTTATCTCAGCTCAGGTGACTCACCTTTGCATTGTCTACCTTTATTACCTAGGCTTTCTGTGTCCAAAAAAGATAATTTGATTGATTTTATTTGCTGATACTCAGAATGAAATACCCTAGGTGGTCATCACAGAAAGCTACCTTACAGGTAATTGGCCTCCCTTATCACCACTTACATATGATATGTGAACGTAATAAAATTTTTTGTTATCTAATATATGGTATAAATATGGAGATGAAAGTCTTTCTCAGTTCTTAGAAAAGTCCATTCTGATTCATATTAATTATCAGAATTCAGTTGGGAAGTTGCATACCTTTTTTAAATATATATACTTTTGTGAAAGGTACTGTCATCAAACTCCTTTTTTATTGTTTTGATTAGGATAAACCCATGAAATGCAGATTAAAAAAGTAGATTCCAATAGTACATGTTACTAAATCCTTGAAATATAACTCTAATGAAAACAATCCATGATTATAAAACATGTATTATTATTTTTTAAAACAGGTGCTCTAAACCTTATGAAAAAATGACCCAGTTCTCTCCTAAGTAATCAGGGTGTAAACTTTCAGTTCTAAAGTTGGCATTTTTTTTTTTTTTAAGGATTACCCACCACCCAGCATTTAAGTAACATTGTTTTGGGTTTTCCTTGTGCTCACGGTAAAGGAGGAGTGGAGATTTGGAGCAACAAGAAACACATCAGAACAAACCAGGCTTCACTGATTTCCAGGCTCCTATCTTTGAATGAGGGATGAACTTGAGACTTTTCTGGGCCATTTCTGCTCCTTGTTTTCCCTACTTATTGTTGTCAAATTGAGCCAAAATATGGTGTGCTGAAGAAATAGTGACTAATTCTATTACAGGCTTCTTCAAAAGGGATAATGCTTCTCCTCCCCCACCCCATCTTTTTTCCACAGTTCCTTCTTAGCTGGAGTTAACACATTGTAACAGAAAATTACCCATTTCTCATTGTCAGCATCTGGATTCTCACAGACTCAGATAATTGCCAGGAATAGATTTTGCCTTGAGCTAAAGCAATCCTAGCCCCACTGTTACTGGTCCAGGCTCTCCTGTTAGCTATTGTTTGTGAACAACAGAACTCTATAGTTCTGGTCCTTTTCTATATTACCAGAAGTATTCTATAGCAAAAGGACTCCAATGAGTCCTCACTAACTCCAAATATGCGGTAGTGAGTTTAGAGTCACCAAAATCTATTTTGAAGCTTAAAAACCCAGGTCCATTGAGGATATAAGAAACTACTTATTTGCTTACAATTCATCCCTCTTCTCTAGTCCCTTCATGTTTTGAGTACAGGAAACCATCCGGCAGCACTTGACCTGGTAACTGAGGAAGCCATTTCACAGCCCACTGGTCCCCTGACTCATTTAGGAGTCAGAGTCAAAGGTTATAGAAGTAATAATTGGGCCCAGATTCTCCCTGTCAGGAAAGACCTTACTTCCCCACCCCCTCTCTTCTGCAAGTTAAGAGAAACTTAGCTGTTGTGAAACTGTTCTTTAAGAAGAAATGTAGGAACTCCATCCTTGCCTGAAGTGTTCTCAAGACCCAGTGATACTCTTTCTGTTTTCATGGGAGCTGCTTTTATATGAGAGCTAGTGTAAAATTAGTTGTAATTCTTCACACTAAAATATTTTCCCTCAGGGAATTTACTTGATTTATTTTAGTCTATAAGAAATATAAAGAATCTTTGCTTGGTCCAATCCAAGTTCTAATATTCCTTCCCATACCACCGCTCTGACAGTTTAAACCTTTGCTTCATCAACAGTAGAATAATTTAAATTCATCAGTGCTTTTAATTTCTTCCATGATTTGCTCAGAACTCTAGATCTGTGGTGCTGGCAGCACAGGCCTGGCACAAGAGCAGGAAAGAATGACACAATCTGGCACCTTTAACCAGAAGGTTTTAATGAACCGGCATGGGGGTGGCGGGGATAGAGGGGAAGGAGGAGGGACAGTTAGGATTTTGGCAGCCACACAAAGGTTCTTCTTCCCTGAGAAAATGAAATGAAAGTCAAATGAATCTTCTCTCTGTTCCTCTGATTTGCTAAGATGTTTGTCTGTCTCTCAGCTTCCAGCTCCGTGGCAGGTGCATCTTTGTAGTCGGTGACTTCCTCACAAAACAAATTGTTTCTCAGGGTCCCTCAAGAGGGGTCATGTTCAACTAATTTCCTGCCTGAGGCCATAACTGTGATTCCTTTCTTCAACTATCAGATGCACTTCTGACCAGCACAGTGGAAACTATCTTATCAGAAAATATCATGAGCATGTGAATTTATTTTAGGACATGTTGATCCAGGGTTGCTGAGTTCTGGGGCTGCAGCAGTAGTAGTTCTGTTTCCGAGGTGGCCGTAGGAGCAGCCTTAAATTCATCCCTTTATCATTAAATAGCATTAACAACAAATGCCTTTGCGAATGTCCTTATGTTATATTTTGCAAGTCAAGGTCATTGCTAGGAATAATGCTTATCTCATACAGTTGTGTAAATCAGGTGAAATGACATGTGTACAATGTCTAGATAGATATAATTAATTTCCATTATATTTCATTTTCCTTTAGCTCCAGTTTTATGGGATTTTTGCTTCTCTCCTACCTCATGGATGTCTTAGAAAGTGATAGTCATCCTCTTCTTTCTGTTTAAATGGTATCAGAGTTGAAAATCTTGAGGACTTTCTGGGCTCTCTTGTTTTCTGTAACGCCTTTTGCTTATCTTGCATTTTGTGTACTTTCTTTGCAGATTAAAAGCCTTTGATGATTTCCAGCTCAACTATTAGCTATTTGGTGATATCCAATTCACTCATCATTTAGTACATTCAGAGAATAGACTAAGAAAGCTTTTCTATCCTTCCCGCCTCCACCTATAAGCCATTTTCTCACTTTTTGTCTATACCCCCTTTTCCCTGGCAGCCAACATTAAAAAATTCAAGTTGTAATGGGAGACCCGAGCCAGTCAAGTCTAGCTAACTTGTATTGTTCCTACCCTTAGTTCTAGCGCTACAGTGATGTGCTCAGGGTAATGAAAAGCAGACATTCTCTGCTGAGGTCATTGCTCCTTGTGCTGGCAACCTGCTCCAGGAAGCTGTTTATCTGTGCTTGCTGAGCCAAGTTCCAGCCTCCAAACAGTTGGAATGTATTGAGAAACCACAGAGCCCAAAGAGAGAACGTTACACAGGCGGTTCCAGGCAGGGGGAGTATATTTACGCCACACAAGCTGCAGTTTACATGTGTGGGGATAATTGTTCATCTGCACACTCTTATACTCTACCTTCTATGCACCATGCGTGCCCTCTCAAGGGGTTTAACCCAGAGAATTATACTGCTGTGCCAAATTGCCCTGAACTTGCCATAAAGAAAAAAGGTATTATTGAAAATTTTATGTAAAAACCACCTTTTTAAGGTAGTATTTTTCTGAGTCAAATTTAATGTTTAGAATATTAAACCCTATATGTCTGATCTTTAAAGTATCCCCAAACCCTGTTCCTTGCATGGTTTTTCCAAATAAAAATTTTTAAATCTGTTTATGACCATATCAAGTATTGTTACAAAGCTTCAAATGTGGCCTACATCGATAGGATTATAAATTATGTAATCTGGTTTAGGAGATAACACTTATTTTTTATTTTTTAAAGATGAGAGCACTTTATCATTTGCAAATATAAGAGACACTGTATTCTAAGCTCAATAAAGCTGAGTGGTAGACAAGCTCTGAGACCTCGTAGTAATAGGAAGGCTACAGCGTCATTTGAAACAAGCATGTGTGTATCTGTTTAATGTAGTTCAAAAACTAATTACAGTGAACTTCAAACAAGTATTTAAGGGATTAATATGACTTTTTTCATATTTGGTGATCATGGGGATGGAGCAAAGTAGTCAATATTAGGGATGTCAATCCTTAATTTCCTATTGGGGCTAGCTGTCCTTTCTCCAGAAAATTAGTCTCAGCCAAACAGGAGCTCTTAACACCTCCCCACCACTGTGAGGGCCTCACGTAGCCAATAACTGACTGACACACGGGCATTAAAAGGACTGGTCCCCTTGCCTTAAAATGGGGCTGGTATGGAGGTGTGACTCGTGCTCCACAGCTCACTGTGGGATCAGGCTGAACCTGGATCCTCCTGTGATCCCATCCTGCTTCTGTCACTCTTCCCAGAGCACCCCTTCAGTCAGTCACGGGCACCAACACCCGTGTCTCGGGCTCTGCTTTCGGGGAACCTGACCTGAGTTGCCTGTTGTCATTTTAGAAATAGTGTTTGTAATGAAGTTACTGGAGTATTGTTAGTGGGAACTTAAACAAAAGGGTATTTGGGTGAGTCTGTGGAAAGGACATCACAGCCATGTGCTGCATAGTCATGACATTTTGGTCAATGACAAAGTGCATGGTGGTCCATAAGATTATACTGCATAGCTAGGTGTGTCCAGGCTCTATCATCTAGGTGTGGAGATAATGTTTACTGACTAACAAACAATTAGAGAGTAGTTGAAGACCTTATATAATGGCATCACATTGTACTCTGAGAGTAAGAAGAAATAATTGGTACTAAAGTAATTAAATAAGTCATTATATATAAAGGAGTTTGTTTCGACATGTGTGATGGTTAATTTTTTGTGTCATTGACCAGGCTAACGTGTGCCCAGATAGCTGGTAGAACATTATTTCCAGGTGTGTCTGTGAAGGTGTTTTCAGATGAGATTAGCATTTCAAGTGGTGAATTGAGTAAGGAAGGTTGCCCTCGCCAATGTGGGTGGACATCATCCAATTCATTAAGAGCCTGACTAGGACAGAAAGGTGGAGAAAGGGTGAATTTGCTCTTTTTCCTTGAGCTGGGACATCCATTTTCTTCTATCTTGAGACATCAGCACTCCTGTTTGTTGGGCCTTTGAACTCAGACTAGAACTTATGTCATTGACCCTCCCTCTGCCTCTATTCTTGGGCTTTTGGACTTGGGCTGGGACTTACAACACTAGTTTCCCTGGCTCTTGGGCCTTCAGACTTAGATTGCATCACACCACCAACTTTTCTGGTTCTCCAGATTGCATATGGCAGATTGTGGGACTCTTGGCCTCCATAATCACAAAAGCCAAATCCATAATCACATAAGCTAAATCTCCTCCTATATATAACTATATGTATACTGTTGGTTCTGTTTCTCTGGAAAATAATGACTAACTAATGCAACCTGGAAAGGTGAGTAGAATTTGGATGAGCAAAAAAGAAAGGAGAAGTATTTGTATGCGACATGAAAGCGCTGGAGCATAGTGGCTAAGAACACAGACATTGGAGTCAGGCCTGCCACTTACTAATACGTGATCTCCGGCAGGTTGCAGAGCCTCATCTATAAAGTGGAGTCATATGTAAAATATGAAATTCCGTGTTACACAATTGTTAGAAGGATTAAATGAGATAATGAATGTCAAGTGCTTAGCATTCTACCTAAGATATACTATGTTGAATTAATGAAAGCTACTGCTGCTTTTGTTCATTTATTCAACAAATATTTACTGAGTGCCTTTCTGTTAGTGTTCTAGACACTAGGGGATTCAGCAGTGAACAAAACAGACAAGAAATCCCAACCTTCATGGAGTGTTCATTCTGAACTAGCCCTTTTCCTCTTGTAATAGTTTTAGACTTAGAAAAAAGTTGCAAAAATAATAGAGTTCCCATATCACTTTCACCCTGCTTCCACTAATGTTAACATCTTCTATAACCATAGCATAATTATGAAAATTATGAAATTATTAATTGAAAACTATTAAATATCTATAAACCTTAAGTTTGAGGAGCAGTTTCTTCTTTTATAAATTCTGGGTTGACAGTTATTTTCTTTTAGCACTTAGTATATGCCATTCCATTAGCTTCTGGGTTCCACTGTTTCTGTTGAGATACCAGCTTTCAGTCTTGTTCCTACACCTTTGAAAATAATCTGTCCTTTATTTCTGGCTACTTTTTGGATATTTCTTCTTGATCCTTGGTTTTTGGTAGTTTTACTATGAGGTGTCTCAGTTCGCTTTTCTTTATATTCAAACTATTTGGGAGTCTTAGTGCTTCTTGAATCAAAAACTTGATGCCTTTTATCAGTTTTGGCAAATTCTCAATTTTTAGCTTTCAATTTTACTTCTGTTCCACTATCTTCACTCCTGGGATTTCAATGACACAAACATTAGGATTTTTCATGATATCTTCGGTCTCTTATGTACTTCTCTGTAATTTCTGTTGTTTGTCTTTTATGCTTCATTTGGGATATTTTTAACCAATTTTCCGGTTCATTAATTCTCTTTTCATTTATGTCTGATTTGCTATTAAACCCATCTACCAAGTTCTTATTTCTAATTATTGTCTGTTCATGTTTTGTATCTTACTTTTAATCAGTCTATTGTAAATATAAAAGAAGGAAAAATAGAAATTGCAAGCTAGGGAAACTGAATGATTAAAAGTTAGTTTGAAGAAAACTTAGGATTTATTTACTAGTGTTCATCATACATCTCTTAGTATTGCTCTCCACAGTGCTTCATTCTTTCTTCTTTTTATTCCCAGAAACAAAGAGGATGTTAGTTAGCTTTACTTTCTGTAGCTTATTCCTCTAGCTTATTGTGAAAACTTTATGTAGTTTAAATATGCTTTGTTTTTTAAAGACTTTTTTAAAAAAAGTAGTTCTAGGTTCATAGCAAAATTGAGAGGATGGTAGATATTTCCTATATTTTCCCTGACCTGAAACATGCATAGCCTTCCTCATTACCAACAGTCATCACCAGAGTGATACATTTGTTCCCTCTGATAACCTACACTGACACATCATCATCTGAAGTCCATCGTTTGCCCTAGGCTTCACTCTTGATGGAATGACATGTATCCATCACTATAGTATCATGCAGAGTATTTTCACTGATCCAAAAATCCTCTGTCCTCTCAGGAGGGTCAGTGAGGGTCTGAGGGTCCCTTGACCCTCACCCCAATCTCTATTGTCTTCATAGTTTTGCTTTTTTAAGGATGTTATATAGTTGGAATTGTAGAGTGTATAGCCTTTTCCAATTATTGTATTTTTTTAGTTCAAGAATTACCATTCAGTTCTTTTTTTTATGGTTTCTTTATTAGATTTTATCTTTTATTTGCTTGAACATAGTAGAGTATAATTACTAAAAAGTCCACAATTTATCATCTGGATTCCCTGTGGGTCTGTGTCTATTGTCTGTTTTATCTCTTGTTTTTTTTACTCCATTGTCTTATCTTGCAGTATACTTTTTTTCTGCCTTTAGTTGAGAGCTATACATTGTATATGAAAAATTATAGAGGTAATGTGAAGCTTAGAATAATGCTATCTTTCTTCAGAGGGGATTTACATTCATTTCTGGCAGATGGCCTGAGCAGTAGCAATCCTGGATTACCTAGGTCTAATCAGGGACAAAATCATTTGAAGCAAGGTGTAGATCTCAGGTAGGGCTGATCTGTTTCTAGGTATAGCTTTTCAGAGTGCCAGCTAGAGCCGAAGATTTACCAGAGACCCTGTCCCTAGCCTGGGTGAGCCCTGAACTCGAGTTTTTTTTTACTACCAAGCATCAAGAATCATTTGAAAACTCAGGAACTTAACTTTAATTCAAAATTATTGCCTGCTCAATCTATCAGCTGACTCTTTTATGACTGGCAGAGGTCCCTGGAACTAGTAGTGGGTGCAATATTACATTATTTTGGGAAGTAGTGATAAATATAAATGATATTATAAGATAACCTGGAACAAGACTTCTGGCCAAGATAGAGGTGTAGGTGGACACACTGTGCCTCCTCTCACAACCAAGATTAAGGACAACAAAAATATAGAACCAAAAAAGACCTAACCAGAACAGATAGAAAATTGAATTGTACGGAAGTCCGACAACGATTCATCCAGACCGTTAAGAGGGGTGGAGTCAGCAGCTGGTGGAGAGGGGTCGAGGCAGGAAAAAGCAGTGGCTAGTGGTCCAGGGAGCACAGGCGGTGGTTGGCACACCCCAGGCGCACAGGCAGTGGTTACCAAGCGCAGGGAGGCAACGAGCAGACCAAGCGAGGCACACAAGGCGGCTGACCGTGGTCACGCATTCGTGCGCAGATAAACCAGGTGAAAATGGGCAGCAAGACAGACTGTGCAACGCAGGGCCTCAGTGCCAGGATATAAAGCCTAAAAGCACCGATTGAAAACACTTATGGGGGTTGAGGTGCGGGGAGAGAATCCCAGCCTCACAGGAGAGTTTGTTAGAGAGACCCACAAGGTCCTAGAACGTACACAAGCCCACCCACACGGAAATCAGCACCAGAAGGGCCCAGTTTGCTTGGGGAGAGAGGCTGAAGGGACTGGAATCCTCGAGAGAGCAGAGCAAACGTCATTGTTCCCTCTCGGACCCTGCCTCCACATCCAGCATCACAACCCAGTGACTGGGTTGCCCCGCCCTGGTGAACACCTAAGGCTCCACCCCTCACTACATAACAGCCATGACCAGACCCCTCCTCCCCCAAAAAAACCCCACCAAAACCAAAAATGGCTCAAACAGGAGAACAGATGAATGCCCGGGAGCTAATTCATCTAAGCAACCAAGAGATAGCCAACCTATCAGATGCACAGTTCAAAGCACTGGTGATTAGGAAGCTCACAGAATTGGTTGATTTTGCTCACAAATTAGATGAACAAATGCAGGCTACAACAAGTGATATGAAGGAAAACGCACAGGGAATCAATAATGATGGGAGGAAAACTGGGACTCAAATTAATGGACTGGACCAGAAGGAAGAAACAAACAACGAACCAGAAAATAAGAAACAAGAATTCAAAAAAATGAGGAGAGGCTTAGGAACCTCCAGGACATCTTTAAACGTCCCAACATCTGAATTATAGGGGTACCAGAAGGGGAAGAGGAAGAGCAACCAGTGGAAAACTTATTTGAACAAATAATAAAGGAGAACTTCCCCAATCTGGCAAAGGAAATAGACTTCCAGGAAGTCCAGGAAGCTCACAGAGTACCAAAGAAGGTGGACCCAAGGAGGAACACACCAAGGCTAAAGAACTTATGACACATGGACATGAACTAAAGGTGGGGAATGTGGGTGGGAGGGGGTGTGCAGGGTGGAGGGGAATGATGGGGGAGAAATGGGACAACTGTAATAGCATAATCAATAAAATATATTTTTTAAAAAAGAACACTTATAAGACACATGGACAAGGTTAAGGGAAAGTATTTTCTTAGGGCTAGCAACAGGCTGAAGGGACAGGTAGAGGGAGTGGTTTCTTTAATCTAGAAAGAACAGGGCCACTGCCACTTCCAGCAGAGGGACAGAGCCAACACAAACGCATAGCAAACTGGTGGGAAGAGAAACACAAGAATGTACACCCCAACCTCACTCCCTCTTCTCCTGCCCTTCAGTCTCCTGCCAATACCTCCCCCTGGCTTTAACCCAAATGGTAGCCACAGCACAAGGGAATCTGTGGATTCAAGTCCATGCTGATCAGTCCTCCAGAGTAGAGAAATATGGACAGTGGATCTGTGGGGGCAAATGGAATATAAATAACACAGTACTAAAAGGAAATTTACTCAGTTGGGTAGAGTTTGAAGAAAAATTGGTGATAATTTTATAGAAAATCAAACAAGAAAAAAAAGGCAACTCTGGGGTGAGAAGGTTGTGCAACATAATTCAGTGTCGAAAATGTTTATGTACTTATAAAACATAAACAGTAAATACTGATATAACCAAAATCTTGATTAAGTACATTAGAAAGTTGGGGGCTTAGCAAGACTACATAATGTGTGGTGAAGTGTGTTAAGGAACTTCGATTTACCTCTTATACAGTGCAAAGTCAATAGATAATGCCTGCAATTGCAAAACTCAAGTAGCGACATAAGCATGTAATTTAGAGATTGACAGATAAATGCCAAACAAATCACTCTAAGGAGTTGAAAGTGGTTACCTCTGAGGAATGGGAAACTACACTGAGAGTTGGGAGGATGCCATTTAAAAAAAAAAATTCTTATAGAACTATTTTATCCTTTAAACTGTATGCATGTATAACTTTGATTTTTTTAAAAAAATCAGGAAAAGAATACTCAGCTTAGAGGGCCACCTGCTCTGTGAAACCTTCCCTGCCCCCTCAAACTGAATTACGTCATCTTTCCTCTTACTGTTAGCACCTGAACCTCTCTAGTTAGCTCAAATTGCAAGTAATTTAATTACGGGCTAATTTGACTGTGAGTACCCTGAAGGTAGGGACCACATCTTATTAATCATCGCTTCTCAGCACCTGTCAAACCCAGGCACATAAGGGATATGTAAGAAATATTTGCTGAATTGAAAGGTCTCAGTTGATGGCACCAATAACCTGCCAGTATAGTAATACAGGGTAGAAAATTTCTACAACCAAACTATCTTTCTAACCCCTCACTTACATATCTTCCTGAGCTCTGTTACCTCACTGTTATAGACTAACTACTTGTGTCCCCCTCAAAATTTATATGTTGAAGTGCCCAAGGTGAGAGTATTTGGAAACAGGGCCTTTGGGAGGTAATTAGGTCATGAGGGTGGAGCCCTGGTGAATTGATTAGTTCCTTATAAGAGAGGCTCAGGGGACACAAGCCTCTTCTGCCATGAGAGTATGCAGTAAAAAACAGCCACTTAGGGAACAGAAAGCAGGTCTCAACAAGCTCAGAATCTGCCAGAGCCTTGGTCTTGAATTTCTAGGCTCCATAATTGTGAGGAATAAATTTCTGTTCTTTATAACCCACCCAGTCAGCAACAGTTTGTTACAGCAGCTTAAACAGCCCAAAGCACTGACCATAGCCCATCTGTCATTCTCCGAGCACACCAAGCCTCTGTGCCCTTGTGCACACTGCTCCCTCAGCTGAAGACACCCTCCCTGTTCAGTTCCCATTCTCTACTGTTCATCTTCCAAGGACCACTTGAAGTATTATTAAATATGACCTCTTCCATGAAGCTTTCCTCAAAATTTGTAGTCAGAATAAATCTCTCCTTCCACTTATCCCAAAGTATGTTTTGTGAAATTCTACTTGGCACTTATTTAATAGTAAATAATTATACTTACACCCTGGCGGGGTAGCTCATTTGGTTAGAGCATAGTCCCAATACGCCAAGGTTGCAGACTCAATCCCCAGTCAGGGCACATATGAGAATCAACCAATGAATGCATAAATGGGTGAACAACAAATTGATGTGTGTGTATGTGTGTGTGTGTCTCTCTCTCTCTCAAAAGTCATTAAAAAGATAGTTGTTATTATTATTATTATGCTCACATCTGATTTTCTCCCTGAGTTCATAAGTTCCTCAAGTTCAACTGGCTCATTCATCTCATATTCTTCACCAGCATGGTGTTGAGCATACAGCAGGTCCACAAACGCTGTAGAATAACAGTGTTTTTCTGTTACGTAAACTGCCATTATTTCTACTCCCATGAGAATGACAGTGCATCCTTGAGGACCATGTCTGGTACAGGGATCAGCATATATATAGTAGCTATTTAATAGGTACTGAATTTTAAAAATTAAAAGAAACCTGGTAGTAAATTTTATGTCTCAGACTTTACAAGGTTCTTTTACTCTGCCTTTCCTCTTATTTCCACATAATTGAGCTTTCCACAAACTGGCCCCATCCTAATTATATATTTCCTGTTTGTTACTTTGCAACACATACTGGTTTTCCGCAAGTCAAGTTAGACTTCTTTCTGACTCCTTGCAGTGAATGGCATTTTCTACTTCTGCTAATATAATTATATTTCACTAGAATGGAAGTTCCCAAATACTTCCTCTTACAATAAAAGTGGATTAGGTAATTCAGACTCACCCTCCTAGCTGAGAAAAACTGGATGAATTATTAAAAGCATCCATTTGAAGCTACCAGGGCAAATGAAGAATGACAAGGCCAAGTTATAAGAGGAGAAAACACAAAGAGGTGAGCCCAGCATTGGGGGTCACTTTTCCCCATGGGCAGGAATTCTAAACAGAATTCCTGTTTAAACAGAAGGATCCATGTATTAAATTCATGGGATTCCACAAAATTGGACATGAAAAAAAATCAATTTTTAGTTTTACTACTAACTGGAATTTAGTATTTCATTCAATTATGAATGTAAATACAGAATTAGCGTACCTGTAATTTTTTTTAAACAATAGAAATCTCAGATATTTTCATATTATATTAAAGTTGTTCCAGGTATCTTTTTCTTAAATTATATTTTACTGATTATGCTATTAAAGTTGTCCCATTTCTCCCCCATCATTCCCCTCCACCCTGCACACCCCCTCCCACCCACATTCTCTCCTTTAGTTCATGTCCATGTGTCATAAGTTCTTTGGCTTCTACTTTTCCCACACTATTTTTACCCTCCCCCTGTCTGTTTTCTACCCACCATCTATGCTACTTATTCTCTGTACCTGTCCCCCCTCTCTCCTCCTCCCACTCCCCTGTTGCTAACCCTCCCTGTGATCTCCATTTCTGTGTTTCTGTTCCTGGTCTAGCTGTTTGCTTAGTTTGCTTTTGTTTTTGGTGTGGTTGTTAATATCTGTGAGTTTGCTGTCTTTTTACTGTCCTATTTTTTATCTTCTTTTTCTTAGGTAAGTCCCTTTAACATTTCATATAATAAGGGCTTGGTGATGATGAACTCCTTGAACTTGACCTTATCTGAGAAGCGCTTTATCGTCCCTTCCATTCAAAACAACAGCTTCACTGGATAGAGCAATCTTGGATGTAGGTCCTTGACTTTCAAGACTTCAAATACTTCTTTACAGTCCCTTCTTGCCTGTAAGGTCTCTTTTGAGAAATCAGCTGACAGTCTGATGGGAATTCCTTTGTAGGTGACTATGCCCTTATCCCTTGCTGCTTCTAGAATTCTCTCCTTCATTTGAATCTTGGGTAATGTAATTATAATGTGCCTTGGTGTGTTCCTCCTCGGGTCCAGCTTCTTTGGGACTCTCTGAGCTTCCTGGACTTCCTGGAAGTCTATTTCCTTTGCCAGATTGGGGAAGTTCACCTTTATTGTTTGTTCAAATAAGTTTTCCACTTGTTGCTCTTCCACTTCCCCTTCTGGTACCCCTATAATTCAGATGTTGGGACGTTTAAAGATGTCCTGAAGGTTCCTAAGCCTCTCCTCATTTTTTTGAATTCTTGTTTCTTCCTTGTTGTTTGTTCCTTCCTTCCTTCCGGTCCACTCCATTGATTTGAGTCCCAGTTTTCCTCCCATCTCTATTGGTTCCCTGTGCATTTTCCTTCATTTCACCTATTGTAGCCTGTGTTTGTTCATCTAATTTGTGAGCAAAATCAACCAATTCTGTGAGCATCCTGATCACCAGGGCTTTGAACTATGCATCTGATAGGTTGGCTATCTCTTGGTCGCTTAGATAAATTGGCTCTGGGGCTTTGATTTGTTCTCCAGTTTGAGCCATTTTGGGTTTTTTTGGGGGGGGAGGTCTGGTTGCAGCTGTTACGTAGTGAGGGGCGGAGCCTTAGTTGTTCCCCAAGGCAGGGCAGCCCACTTGCTGGGTAGTGATGCTGTATGTGGGGGCAGGGTCTGAGAGGGAACAGTGGCGCTTGCTCTGATCTCGCAGATTCCAGTTCCTTCTGCTGCTTCCCCTTCACCTGGATTATCTGCATGTGAAGGTGGGACCACCTAGTCAGTCAGCCACGTTGTGCAGCTTCACTGAGTCTGCACCGTTGCCGCCCCGTGCCTGGGGTCCGTTAGCTGACATCTGTGCACCTGGGGTCTGCCAGCCACTGCTGACTGTGCACCCGGGTGGGTCTGCCAACCTCCACTTTTTCCTACCGCGACTCCGCCCTTCTTACCGGTCTGGATGAATGGTTGTTGGACTTCCATGCAGTTCAATTTTCTATCAGTTCTGATTGTTTTCTTGTTTCTGAATCTTTGTTGTCTTTAATTTTTGTTGTGCGAGGAGGCACAATGTGTTCATCTTGGCCGGAAGTCAAGTGTTCTCTTTTTAAGACTTTCCTCAGCTACCCTTTTAAAATAAATTATTCATTAACTGCCAGGACTTTGATGAAAGAAAGTTCATTAATATCTGTATGTATTCATTCTCTCTATTTTATCTTCTTAAAGAAGTCTCTCCTAGAATCTTTCTGATCTGCTTTATATTGTTTGATCTCTGTTCCTGTTAATGGCAATTATCTAGTTATCTGACCTTTGGGTTTTCACCATTAGTCTTGGGATTCCTTTTTTCCTTGATAGTGGTTGTAAAACAGAATGGCATATTCTTTGACACTTCTGTCTTCGAGAAGTGGGGTCAATGTCGTTCCCTCCCCTTGAATATAATATGATAGAAGTAACACTATGTGACTTTCAAGGCTAGGTCATAAGAGGTCATGTCGATACCCTCTTGATCTCTGGGAACTCACTGTTCAGACATTCCCTCTCAGGACACCCTCTCCTACTAACCAGATGCCATACTGTAAGAAGCTCAGCCACAAGCCTGGTCTTCAAGTCATCGCAGTCTAGCTGCCTGACATGTGAGTGAAGCTCCGGATGATTCCATCCCCAACCATTTGAGTCAACCTCACCCATAAAAGTCCTGCAAATTTAGGTCCCTGCATCATGGAGTAGAGAGAAGCCAGCTTGGCTGCACTCTGTGTGATTCCTGACTGACGAAATCCATGAACATAATAGTTACTTTTTAGGCCACTCCGTTTGGTGTGGTTTATTATGCATCAGTAGATGACTGCAACAGAATTTGTTATCCCAAGCAAGATGCTGCAGGAACAAAAATCTAGAACCAGTGTCATTGGTTTAAGACCAGGCAGCAGGCAAAGACTGGAAGGACCATGAGGAGACTGTAAGTGGAATTCTGATGGGCCTCAAGGAGACTGTCAATGAAGGCTTAAAAGAATGAGGAAAATATTACTGGAAACTGGAGATAAGAGGACCCTTGCTATGAATGGCACCTTTAGTAATTAATGTGCAATTACTAAAAGGAATTTATCTTTTAGAGAATGTACCTAAAGAATGTGATGATCTAGTGATGCAGATTTTTGGGCTGCCTGTCTTTTTCTAAACTGCCTACAGTGAAATGTGAGAGCGATGAACTAAAGAATGAACTATTTTGTTTTCAAGTAGAATTTAGAGGAAATATTGAGAGTTTAGGACATGTTTTCCAACCAGCAAAAAAGTACTCAAAGAAAATGTCTCAATACAAAGATAAAATTTAGAGTGCTCTCATGGAAATGGGACCTTAGGGTAAAGATGGACCCTTTGTTAAGACCTCAGAAAGATTTTAAGGTGGAGCCTCATAGACTCTGAGAGATACACAAAAGGCCAGGGATCTTAAGGATTTTGTCCCACAGCAGCCTCATGGGGAAACCCAAATAGGACTTGTCTCAAAGGGATTTGTGGGTATAGATTTTGTCTACTGGAGTAAAACCCAGTGAAGTTAATAGAAAAACCATCACTTTTTAAGAGGATGGAGATAATACAAAATAAAAAGTGGCCTTTGGACTCCCAGACTTCTATGGGCAGGAAGCAAGCTAAGAAAGTTACTCAGCTATAAACTGAGGCTCTGTTTTGTGGAAATGAAAGTATGATTCAGAAAGTGGAACCAAAAGTCCAGAGTACAAAGTCAAAAGCCATGGAAAATCATTACCAGGGAGAAGTAGTGGACACAAATAGAGGAAATAAGACAGGTACCTGGGTAGATTTCAGAATTGCAATGGACCAGTAATTACTATATTGCCACCCCTTCTCCCTCTTTTTGAATGGAAGTCTATTGTGGTTATCCTATCCCTGTATTACTATTTTACATACTGATGTGTGGGAGCATATAACTTGTCTCTTTAGTTTACAGGAGCTCAGAAAGAGGAACTATACTAGAGGAACTGTACCCAAGAAATTGCACTTGTAATTGCATCTGTACCTGGACTTGATTTGTATGACAAGATCCTGGAGTTTGGGTCTAGAGGGGCTCAGGGTGTATTTTGCATTTGGGAGAACTGTAAATTGTTGTGGCCAGGGGGCAACTGTGACAGATTTTATTTCCAAAGATAGTTACACCAATATTTCCTCTCCTACCTGCTCTTCTACATAGTGGTCTTGCCACACCCCCAATCAAAGGTGTAGGTGAGTTTTGACAGCGATGTGCCTTGATGTGCATCTGCATTCGTTGTGGTAGGCTAACGGGTCCTTTCACCCTGGAAACTCTTGTCTTTCAGTTCTCAGAAACTTTCTCCAATTTTTTCCCTTCCTCCACTTTCTCTGTTCTTTCAAACATCTTTCTGCTTATTATATATACACCCCTAGATATGTAGTTTTTATAAATGGTGCCATACTACACATGCTGTCCTGTTTAATGAATTTTATTTTTTATATTATGTGGGCCATATATCTCTTAAGATTTATCAGATAATGTGGCATTGAATATTTATCAATTAATATGGCATTTAAACATACCCAGTCATTGTATATATGTAATCTTTAGGCTGTTTCTCACACCTGGAAGTGGCCCACCACAAACTAAAAAAGCCTTTTTAGACTGTATGTTCCAAGCTGAACTTCTAAAAATATGGTCACCATCTGCTAAGGCATGAATTGGGGAAGGAGCACGGTGTTTGGTGCTCTCCACTGCTCTTTATTTCTCATCCCTCCCTTGCTACATGATGACACCATCTGAAATGAACCAGAGTCCATAATGGAGAGTAGTTTAGAATTGCAATATTTGATGGAAACAATGATCTCTAGTAACTTTTAATAAAAATAATATATTTACTTTGGAGTCTCAAACCCAGTGGTGATCACAAAGTTTTGTGTTTTTTTCCCCCTTGGGAATCTTTGTCTTCTCTTTAACCAGCAAAACACTTCATTTTGCTAAAGGTCAGTTTTGTGTCCTGTTGACAACTTAGTAAAACAAGCCATTGTTAGGGATGTATTGTGTTTTCTTTGCTGTGAGTCCATCAAGCTAGCCCATTAAGTGTAATGGATGGGACCTGGAGTGTTGTTCATTTGGCAATTAGCACATGGTAGTAGAAGAAAGAAAAATATCTTTTTGATATTTTTTGCTTAGGACTTTGGGGGTCTAGAAGTTAGTCATAAACAGCTAGATTAATGTGTTTAAATACTTTGCATCACTCTTAAGTCATTCCTTGTTTTGTAACATACCAAGAAGATCTTACTGATAGCTAAAACAGTGGTTAGGACATTCTATTTTACGGATTTAAGATTCTCCAGAAGCATCATCCACTAATGGACAGAGTGTTAGGTGATCGATTAGCAAACATGAGTTAACTAGTAAACATGGTTTAACTAATAGAGTAAGAAGTCCTGTGTCCTGTGGTTACCTCTTTGTATCTGAGAAAGGGTATAGATTGTAGGCAAGAGGTGAATTCTTTGGGGTCCACTGTCTCTGTTTTGCAGAGATTTTTTTAAAACAATAAGAACATTTAGTAGCACTAGATGGCATTCATCTGGAGTTTAAGATGCTCACATTTTTGGTTGTTTAAAACAAGGCAGAAAGGATTTCTTTTTGCCAGCTGCATCATTCCTGGCAAGAGCTTACAACTTTGCTGCTTGTTTTGTTGTTGTTAACCCATTAGAGAAACCAACCGTTATATGGGTTCCAGCCAGATCTTTGTCATCATTGGCCCTAAAAAGCTCGCACCTGGCCATTCTGAAAGCCCCTCTCCTCGGTGATTGATGCTCACCTCTTCTGGCTTCCCAAAGCCCTCCTCCCTTTTTCCTGAAGCACCTTCAAGCATTTCTGCATGGCTACCCACTCTCTTCCATTATACTTCCTCCTCCTGCTTACTGAATACTGGATTTCTCAGCTCACAACTCTTAAGAAGGAGCTTTATTTCAGAGTAGAAAGGGGCCCCCATATGTGGCCTATTATATCCATATCAACTTGCTTACCCTTTTCAAACAGCTATTGTCTTTTAATAGGGTCCTGCCTGGCAGGGGGAGTCCTTAATTCCTGCCATGTAAGAATGGACAGCTTGAGTTACAGCGGACTGCAGTTTGGTGCTCTGATCAAAAGGCCTCTGTTGTTTTTAGTGCTTTTTTTTTTTCCCTCCCTCTCTCTCTCTTTCTATATCCTGGGCTAATAATTCAGCACAGCAAGGTCATTACAGGCTTTGAATTGAGAGCTGAGAGTGTTAAATTACTGACCTAGAATAAAAGAGATCTGGGGGGGCTCTCAAGAAAGATAAAGGGATTCCGGATAGTAAAGTGCAAGCCCAGCAACCTCACTTCTTAACAATATTATTTCTTTAAATCCTCTCTGTCTCTAAAAGTCTTTTCTGGGACAAGGAAGGATCTCCTGCCAGAGAAATTAGGAACACAGCAACATCTTCTGCAAGTGTTAGCAGTTCATGGGTTCCTGTGTAGCTGTCCCTTCTATCTCCTCCCTTGTGAGTATTTCACTCTCGTCCACCCTGCTCCCTCAGACAAATATTTGTTCCTTTATCACATAAATAAAAAATATTTGTGATATTTTGGCAGAGAGTTTATATCCCACGTGAGGATTTCAGACATGTGAAATACATACCACTTGATTCCCAAAGTATCCTAAAAACATGATATTGTTTCATTGAAGGCTTCTTCCATCCCATTTATACTTTATAAATAATATTAGTCTGGTCCTCCTGTACTTTACCAAAAAGAAGAATCTCCCCATTGTGAATGAATTTGACACCTCTACTCTATTGAGTCTTCTGAAGAAAGTATATCCATTTCTTTGTACTTTTCCAAAACTATATCTCCCAGATATTCTTTTTTCACAATTATCTCTTGAAGCTATACACTATTCTTATTTTTGGAAAATATTGACTTCCTAAGTCTACTATTTTTTTGAAGATTTTATTTATTTATTTTTAGAGAGAGGGGTAGGGAGAGAGAAAGAGAGAAACATCAGTGTCTGGTTGCCTCTCACACGCCCTCTACTGGGGACCTGGCCCGTAACCCAGCTATATGCACTGACTGGGAATCGAACCAGCGACCCTTTGATTTACAGGCTGGTGCTCAATACAGTGAGCCTTACTAGCCAGGGCCTAAGTATACTATTTTTTGGAAAGTCCCCAAAATCAACTTTCACAGATCTTCTGCACAGCAAGGTAATAATAATAATAGTAGCTAATAGTCCCTGAATGTGCCAGGTGTTATACAACATGCATTATTATCACATTTAACCTTTGGCAACCTTATGTAGTAAGTATTCCTATTACCACCATTTTACATATTTAAAAAAATTATTCAGGCCGAAAGTGGTTAAGTACCTGGCCCAAAGTCACACAGTTAGGAAATGATTAGATTTACCCCAGACTAATGCTTCTCAAACTTTAATATGCATTTGAAATCACCTAGGGATCTTGTTAAAATGCAGGATCAGATTTAGTAGGTCTGGAACAGGGCCTGAGATTCTGATTTTAAGTGATATCAAAGCTACTATCCTTGGTCCACACTTTAAGTAGCATTCTGTAGTCATTTTTACTTCAGAACCACTCTAAAAAATGTTTTGGTTATAACTTCCAATTTCTCATTCCATCAGGCAATTTTGAATAGACATACTGGGAATTTGACACCAATAACATACTTTATTTAATTTTTATTGTGGTAAAATATACATATCATAAAATTTTCCATTTTAAGCATTTTTAAGTGTACAGTTCTGTGGCATTAAGCACATTCACGCCGTTCTGCAGCCGCCGTCACCACCACTATCCATCTCCAGAACTTTTTCTTCTTCCCAAACTGAAACTCAGTACCATTAAACACCGACTCCCCCTTCCCTCCTCCCCCAGCCCCTGATAAACCATTATTCTACTTTCTCTCTCTGTAAATTTGAATATTCTAGGTACCTCATATAAGTGGAATCATGTAATATTTGTCTTTTTGTGACTGGATTATTTCATTTAACATGTCTTCAAGGTCTGCATGTTGTAGCATGTATCACAATTTCCTTTGAGGCTTAATCTTTCAATGTGCGGCCCTGGCTGATGTGACTCAGTAGACTGAGTGCTGGTCTGCGAACCAAAGGGTCTCAGGTTCGATTCTCAGTCAGGGCACATGCCTGGGTTGCAGTCCAGATCCCCAGTAGGTGCACGAGAGGAAACCACACATTGATGTTTCTCTCTCTCACTTTCTCCCTCCCTTTCTTCCTCCCTTCCCCTCTATCTAAAAATAAATAAAATCTTTAAAAAAATAAAATCTTTAAAAAATACTTTATTGTATGTGTATATCACATTTTGTTTATCTATTCATCTGTTGACAGACACTTGGGTTGCTTCCATCTTTTGGCTATTGTGAATAATACAGTAGTACCATGGCCATGGTACACAGATATCTAAGTCTCTACTTTTATTTCTTTTTACTGTAAACCCAGAAGTGGAATTGCTGGATCATATGATAATTCTTAATATTTTACTTTTTTTTTTTTAAGATTTCATTCACTCACTTCCAGAGCAAGGGGGAGAGGGAGAGAAACATTGATATGTGAGAGAAATGTCAATCAGTTGGTTGCCTCTCACAGGCCCCCAACCTGGGACCCAGCCCACAACCCAGACATGTGCCCTCACCAGCAATCGAACCAGCAATGTTTAGGTTCGCAGGCCATCGTTCAATCTACTGAGCCACACCAGCCAGGGCTATTATATTTACTTTCTAAGGTACACACTTACTTCCAAGTTATTGTTTGTGTTCCACCTTGCCCCGCTTTTAAAAAATATTTCTTACGTAAAGGATGAGGTGAGCCAGTTGACAAAAGAGACTTTTCGGTTAAAAGATAAACCTGAAGAGAAAAAAATAACAGGTGACAGGTTTCGAGACCACAGATGAATGAATGTGAGATGTAACACGTAGCAGGAGGTGAGTTCTAGCAGAAATACTGCAACATTCTAAAGGAATACTCTTTGTCCAGGAACTTTTCCTGTAAGGTGAGGGATGTTTCCCCAGAGAAACCATGAAAACACAATCACTCTGCATTTCAAGTGAAATTAGGCAAGCTCCTGGAAGTTCTGTTGTCAAGGGGTCAGTTTATAGGCCTTGTAGGAATGAGACAAACTAGACATTTATGGTAAGTGTCATTTAAAAAAATTATTACAAAAACTTAACACTGCAGAATATTTGGATGACAGAGGAATGAATCAATAAGCCAACAACCCTAATACAATTAGTAAATAAAATTTTTAAATTTTTAATATTTTCCTTATGCAGGCCTACTTTAATGTAGTTAAAATTATGATTTATATGTTTTTTGTTTTTTATAGTGTATGGAAAGCATTTTCTAAATTGCTACATTGTCCTTTTATAATTTAAATTGCTAAGATGCTGTAAAGAGTATGTATGAAGTAACTTTTTCCCAGTGCTCTGTGCATTGATTTCCCATCCTGAGGTACATGTATTCATTTGCTTATTTCTATTGGCATGGTGTAAACAACCTTATAAGAGAGGTGTCCCTGCCCTGGCTGGTGTGGCTCAGTAGATCGAGTGCCAGCCTGCGAACCAAAGGGTTGTTGGTTCGATTCCCAGTCAGAGCACATGTCTGGGTTGCGGGCTGGGTCCCTGGTGGGGGTGCATGTGAGAAGCAACCACACATTGATGTTTCTCTCCCTTTCTCCCTCCCTTCCTCTCTGTCTAAAAATAAAGAAATAAAATCCTTAAAAAGAGAGAGATGTTCCTTAACACTTAAAATTGCAAAGAGTAAGCAGATGTTAATGAATCATCTTGCTTCTCCACTGACATGCAATTGGGAGTTTACCACAGCATGCCAGGCCTTTAGCAATAAGTTTTGAAGTTGGAAGGCTTGCAAAGGGAGTTTGAAACATTTTTAACTCTGGCAGGGGGGCTAACTGAGTTAAAAACAAAGATCTAATAAAGAGCAGTTTACTTTCAGGAAACAGCAAGTAAGAACTAAATCCTTTGATTAGCCTTCTTGGGGTGAATGTGCTTGGAGATTGCCCTGTCTGCAGTCTCCTTTCCCCTTAGCATCAGCCCAGGGTGGGTTGGACAAGTGCTTTAAGAAGGTTCTTTCTGGGGTTTGGTGACGGAAGAACACTCGATGGCGTAACCAAGGAGAGAAAACTCAGCATTGCTTATACTCACCATTGCAGAAACTTCCCACAGCTTTCAGGGCCCATCTCATGAATTCTTGTCTTCAAAATGCAGTGAGATGTGATCTCACTGATATGCTGGTCTGAAAACTAGCTCTGCTACTGAGGATTACTCAGGCAAAAGAAATCCCGGTGTGCAATACAAGTGCTTAGGGCATTGGAGTGAACTGATAAGCCTATAATGTAGTTGTTTTGCTGTGCAGAAATTGTGAATCCCCTTCAACACAGTGACAACTTGTTTCTCACAAATTGGCTCACCTATTCTAGAAAGTGACTGAAGATTGATTAGTCCCTGTTGGATTTCTTCCTAAATTTGGGACTTTTTTTTAAGAAGCCAAAGATCTTGGACATTCGACTTCCAATTTAGACAGTGCTGGAATGGGAAGATGAAGAGGATTTGAGTGCCCATCTGTAGTGTGGTCGATTTCTATTTTCTGTACTTTTACACTTAGTTCTTCCTGGCCAGCAGAGAATCTGCAGTTGGTTACCCTGATGCATATCTATCGGTAGAACCTTATTTGAAAGGTACCACATGTTAAAGCCACACTTAGTCAGATTTACCCGTGGATATGGGATTCTGTTGTTCACTTTACTTTTTCCTGTGATAGGTATGTTGTATGCTTGAACAACAGATAACAACAGCCCAGTAGAGAGTAAGAAGTTCTTAGAAATTGAGCATTAAACTTATGTGCAGAAAGTTCTTTGCAGCATTCTTTGCAAGGAATTGATGTGAGGCAGTTCTGTTTAAGTGTGCTGTCCAAACTACTTTGGGGTTCTGCAGCACAGTCATGCTTTGCTGATCTTGCTCATCAGGTTAGCGTTGCCAAATTCTGTGGCAGACAGGCAATAGAAAGAAAACATTTAATGGCTTCGACTTATCTGAATTTCACAAGGAAGGAGAACAAATCCAGGGATTGTTAGTTCAGGAGACCAAATCATGCCACAGGAATATATATATATCTTTAGGGTTTGGTGACTTTCTGCAAAACAAAACTCCAGTCTGCTAATTTTGCCAATCTGTAATTGGGAAATACGCCACAAAAATTTTACTTCCCCTTTACACAGAATATCTTTTTTCCTTCTGTTTATAGGAGCAACAGAAGCTTACTTTGCCTCGACTCTTCTTAAGATGTTTTGGATCTCTGACCTTACTTGTTTTTCAAAGGCTGGTCCCCGTTCTGTGTACCACCTCGGTATGGCCAGTGTGTGCTGCATAACCGGATGTCATTCGTTCTCATATTTTGCTTCTTTGGTAGATCTGTTTAGGATTCCTTCCAAATAAATCTCATCTCAAAACAGCAGGAGACAACTCCAGTTCTAACAGAAGTTGGCTGTAGTGATCTGGCCTGGTTTTAGAAAGAAAAAGGGGTAAGAGAATGGGCTAAGAAGACTCTGAACTGCTACAGTCAAATCTAATTATGTAGGTCAATGCCCACTGGCCATTTTTAGTTTGAGTAAAAGCACGGGAATATTTGGAAGATAGGGAGTATTGCAGGAGCTTTGAAGGTTTTGCCTCCTGGCACATTTAAAATGAATTGGAATATTTTAATTTGGTTCTTTTGCTCTTTATTACTTATATATGTGGAATGTGAATGTCTGTGTTATGGACCTACTATTATTACATTTATATTTAATTCTGTCCTTGGTAGTCCTTTAGTGGCTATTTTTATAACTGGTAATTTGCACTTCTTAATCTCCTTACCTTTTTCACCCATCCCCATAAGCTTTGTTCATTTAATGAGAAAATACAAATGAATCAAGGACTCACATTAGCTTAACATATTTATAGATGTCTGATTACTAAATCATTTAATTTTTTTTAACCTAACATTTATTTTTTTAAGCTTTTTTAAAATTTATTTATCTTTAGAGGGGAAGTGAAGGAGAGAGGGAGAGAGGGAGAGAAATATCAATGTATGGTTACCTCTTGTGTGTCCCTTGCCGGGAACTGGCCTGCAACCCAGGCATGTGCCCTGACTGGGAATTGAACCGTGATCTTTTGGTTCACAGGCCCACGCTCAATCCACTAAGCTACAGCAGCCAGGGCTAAAATCATTTAATTTTTTTAACACAACACCTGCTGCACTTTCTTGATATGTTACTCTAGAGCTATTTAAATACTATGCTAATAAAATGGGAGAACTATGGAATTTTATTAATTATTTTATTTTAAAATCAATTTAGGAGATATTTATACTCTGACCATTTCTTTTTTTAAGTATATTTTATGGATTATGCTATTACAATTATTCCAATTTTTCCCCATTTGCCCCCCTCCACCAAGTACCTCCTATTGCTTCCAGCAATCCCCCCTTAGTTCAAGTCCATGGGTCATGCATATAAGTTCTTTGACTACCCCATTTCATATACTGTTCTTAACATCTTCCTGTCTATTCTGTTCTCGCCAATTTGTAATTCTTAATCCCTGTCCCTTTTCCTCCATTCTCTCCTTTCCCCCTCCCTACTGATAACCCTCCAAATGATCTCCATATTTATGATTCTGTTTCTGTTCTGCTGTTTGCTTAGTTTGTTTTTCAGATTCAGTTGTTAATAGTTGTGAATTTGTTGCCATTCTAATGTTTATAGTTCTTATCTTTTTCTTAAATAAGTCCCTTTAACATTTCATATAATAATGACTTGGTGATGATGAACTCCTTTAGCTTTACCTTGTGTGGGAAGTACTTTATCTGCCCTTCCATTCTAAATGACAGCTTCGCTGGATAGAGTAATCTAGGTTGTAAGTCTTTGCTTTTCATCACTTTGAATACATCTTGCCAGTCCCTTCTAGCGTGTAAGGTTTCTTTTGAGAAATCAGTTCACAGTCTTATGGGAACTCCTTTGTAGGTAACTATCTGCTTTTTTTCTTGTTGCTTTTAAGATTCTCTATCTTTACCATTTGGCATTTTAATTATGATGTGTCTTGGTGTGGTCTTCTTTAGGACCACACTCACCTTGTTTGGGAGTCTTTGTGCTTCCTGGGCTCGTATGTCTATTTTCTTCACCAAATTAGGGAAGTTTTCTGTCATTATTTTTTCAAATAAGTTTTAAATTTCTTGTTCTTCCTCTTCTCCTTTCAGCACCTCTATTATTGGAATATTGGTACGCTTGAAGTTGTCCCAGATGCTCCTTACCCTATCCTCATTTCTTTGAATTATTTTTTCTTCTTGCTATTCTAAGTGAATGTTTTTTCTTCTCTATGTTCCAAATCATTGATTTGATTCTTGGCTTCATCTGATCCACTGTTGATTTTCTGTAAATTTTTCTTTACTTTGCTTAGTGTAACCTTCATTTCTGCCTGGGTCTTTTTTACGCAGTTGAAGTACCCAGTGAGTTCCTTGAGCATCCTAATAACCAGTATTTTGAACCCTGCATCTGCTAGATTGCTTATCTCCATTTTGTTGAGTTCTTTTTTGGAGTTTTATTCTGTTCTTTCATTTGGACCGTGTTTCTTTGTCTCCTCAATTTGGCAGCCCCCTGTGTTTGTTTCTCTGTATTAGGTAGAGCAGCTTTGACTCCTGTCTTAGTACAGTGGCCTATTGTAGAAAAGCACACCTGTAAGTTGGATGGAGTCAAGCTTAGGTAATCACCAGGGTGGGGCAACCTGTGAGAACCAGGTTGATGGAGTGTCAGATATGGTGTTGCTGCTCTATAGCTGTGGGAGAGGGCCCAGAAAAGGGACAGTGGCCACTGCCTGGCCTCTGGAGTATTGTCTGGGAAGAGGCTGTCCCCCAGTGCTCACCCTGATGCCAGACACTTTGGTTTCTCCCCATGTGCCACCAGTGTCCTTCTATCTGTTGACCCAGTGCTGGAGCCCAGATGGAGTGAGTCTGCATAAGTCCTAAGTCCATTGCAGGCTCTTTAAGAGGAGATGCCTGAGAATCCTTCAGTTTCTTCTGCTACCCCAGCCCCACTGGTTTTTATAGCCAGAAGTTATGGGGATTTATCTTCCTGGCACTGGAACCCTGGGCTGGGTGGTCTGGTGTGGGGCTGGGATTCCTTCCTCCCAAGATATCCCTCCCTTTTTTTATACACCACATGTGGATGTGGGACCAGGGATTCCACATCTCACATCTCCCCCCCTGCTGCCTATCTGGATGAATGTGACTTCTTCAGTTTCTTGGTTGGTAGACTTCCATACAGCTCGAATTTCTGATAATTCTGGGTTATAGTTATTTTGAAGTTTAGTTGTAATTTTTGCTGTGGTTGTGCAAGGAGGTGAGCTGTGTTTACCTACACCTCCATCTTGACTGGACATCTTACAAGGGGATCCTTTGAGTGTCAAGTTTCTGAGGCAATTCAGTCTTAGAAATGTTAATGTCAGCCCACCATTTTAAGTGTATTAATCAAAAAATATTACAGATTTAAAGGAGCATTTAAATTTCGCTTATAAAAATAAAAACTTCTTATATAACCACAAAAAGATGTATTCAACCACAAAATTACTTGGAAGGTAGAGTATTTGTTTTGTAACAGAATCACAGGATCACAGATCAGCAGTGCTGCAAACATCCTTGTAGCATTCACAGTGATTGTCTTCCCCATCAGAGGATGGAAACTAGTTGCTAGCAAGTGGGGCAGGTGCTTTCAACTTCATGTTGAATAGTTCTCTCCTGGGTTTGAATCCTGGCGGTCTTGTACCGGCTGTGTAGTTCATCCTGATTCTTCCTAGTCTAAGGTACTGCCACACTACAGGTCCAGTTGGCCAGGGACACGTTCCTTGGGGGGAGGGCCTGGCTCCCCTGCATCTTTTGACCCCTGCACTGAATTTTTGGAATCCTCAGGCACTGGAGCCCCTCCTGGCTGGCCCAGCTGCCACTTCCCAGGCCTGCCTCCCTGCCCCTGCAGCTCACCACCACCTGCTGGCTGAGCAGTAGCCCTGTTGCCCGGAGTTGCACCACGACCTGGAACCCTGACCACTTTAATAAATTAATGTTTATGTTTTAAGGTACATGTCATTAACAAAGAGAATTTAATTTTGCTGTCTCTGGTTCTCTTATGGCCAGAGGATCCAGAGATTTCCTGAACTACTTATTCATGACAGGTTAAAAAGAAATAATTAGATTCTTATGAATTGAACAAGAAGGTATCTTTATTATGCTACTCTTTGTATAAGAAAGATGGAGAATTAAGAATATTAATATGTATATGTATCTGCTCATGTGAGAGAAAATGCACACAGGAAGATTAAGCCAGAGACCAGTGAGATTCATTGCCTACAGGGCATTGTTGGAAGTGGGGTGAAAAGGTTAAAGTAGTGGGGGCGAGAGGGTGGAAGGTGCCACTTACTTTTGGAACTCTTTTAATATCTCACATAGGCAAGATATCTCTGTATGTAATTAACAAGGATGAGGGTCCCTAAAATTGAATACAAATGGAAACAACTGGAGCAAACTGTATTTTAAGTGAATTGCATAAACATACTAAGGGAATTGGGGAAACTAATATTGGATACAGTATTTGGGCTATGGGCCCTCCCTCAGACTAAAAATGAAGAGAGGTCTAAATAAGCATTGAACTATAATTAGTAGGCTGCTTTTTCACACAAGCATGAGTTATCAATTGCTGTGCCTTTTAGGATTGAGCAAATAAGTAAATATATTTTATGGATAATAAGAGCCAGATTTCTCTCTATGAGAAGAGGAATTTTCAAATACAAAAAGAGGAAAGAATAGAAGGTACCCTGTAGCAATGAATTGGGATTGAATAAGTGTGAGCCCATGCGTTTTAATATATGTAGATAGCTAGATATACAGAAATGAATGTGTGTGTGTGTGTGTGTGTGTGTGTGTGTGTACCATCATCTGTTTCTTAACTATCTTCTGAGAGAGCCTAGAAGCAATAACATATTTGGAGCAAAAAGCACATTCAGCACGTACCTAGATCTTGGTTTCTAAACACTATTTTCTACTAAAAGCAACTTGGGCTTCTTGGAGAAATGGCTGCTTCCAGCATGAGGTAGGAAAAGAACAAGATGAGCCTGGAACATCTTATTCTATCAAAAAGTAAGGGAATCATCAAAGAATTGTGTGGACATGTCAAAATATATAGAAGTAAGTTTGAAGGAGCTTCCATAGCTATATCTGAGATAATTTGACCATCAAAATAAATAATGGTAATAAAGGATTATAACCTATTGAATAAAGTAAGAGTTTGTAAATCTGGACTAATGTAAATAATGAATGAATGAATGAATGAATGAGAAAGGTAAGGTCTTCTTTACTATAGAAAGTCAATTTATAAATGTACATGAAATGATGTAACTAGAAAAATTGCCATTTGGCAAGTCCATCATAATTGTTACTGCTTCTGGCAAGAATTATCAATAGATGCTGAAACTAGGAAATGAAAATTTGAGGAGTTAACAGTATATTTTCACAGCCTCAAAATATTTCCCCACAAGACACTTATTAAGTACAACCTGATTGCTTACCCCATAGAACTCCCAGTCTCGTAGTGGAAATGAGTCCAGTAACTTTCAAACAATACAGCAGATGGCAAATGCCATTCGATAACTACGAGTGAGGTGTGCTGGGAATTGAGGTGGGGTGCAGGCTCAGGAGGAGACTTCATGTAAAATGTGGCATTTGAGGTAGTACAGGAAGCCTAGGGAGAATTTGAACAGATGGTGATAGGAAAAGGATATTTCAGGTTGAAGAACAATAAAATTTTGAGCAATGTTGCCTTTTCTGCCTTTTCCTTATGGCCATCCTATCTAAAAGAATTTTCGCTGGTCATGTTAAGATCATCTATTAACTCTTTAGGCAAAGTGATTATGACCCCCGTACTGACCAGCTGCCACCCTGGTCAAATGCTTCTAATTATTTTTATTTTTAGTTAAATGTGAATTTTTTTTTAAGAACTGTGGTTCTAAGTGTGAATTTTATCAGTACGGATTATCTAAAGACAGTAGTGTAAACACAATTGTAAATCTTTTCATATTCAGTATTACATGTCCTTGTTCTATCAATTTGTTTTATAAAATTCCTATTTTATAGATTTTGGGGGAAATTTGTACTTATTTATATAATGAGGCTCCACCAGATTCTTTAATGCATAAATTATTTCTTAGATTTTTTGAAAAGATATTTTTAAAGAGCTGCACTGAGGACATAATTTTACGAGTATTAATTCCTTTAAAGCCAGGATCTTGACCTAGGCAGCAGCATTCCCCTTGTGGCGTATAAAGCACACTTTGGGGCCAATTCTTTGCTGGAGAACTTCGTAAGTTTAGGCTAGAATTTTATCATTTTAGACTTTATTTGTTAAAAATGTAGCCAACTCCATTTACCTGTAACAGCTCTTTTGCTTTCTTTTTTATTTTCCTTCATGCAAAACAATAAATAGCACTTCCACAAACTGTACAGTTAGGTTAACACTTTCATCACCTTTTAAAAATCTCTCATCTGACCTAATTCTTTGCCAGGCATTGTCTTGATACTTCCTCATAGTGTCTTAGAAATAGATTTCTATGCTACTTTTCCAAGACAGAAGGAGAGTGTGTAGTTTGCTGTTTCATACAGCATTGTTAATATTGAAGGGAAGGGGTTAACTTTATCCTGTAGCACGCTGTACGTCAAAGACAGGCCTCCAAATTTGGTCAGGGAAAAGGAAAATGGAGTATGTGCTCCTGAAATTTCTTCCTGTTCAGTTCAGAGATTCAGAACTTTTTTCTCCCTTTAAAGTCAACAAATTAAAAGTGGCATTTAGAATTACCACTGTCCCTCTCTTGCTTGCCATCTTCATTTTAATGTCTGCCTCTCTATAAAGATTAACACATTTTTCACACATGATTTGCAGTACTTGTCAGGGAATTTAGGAGTTTTGTGGAACCTGAAGTCTGCCTTTGGTAATGTTGATTACTGGATAATTGCCTATTCTTTGGTGGAATTTCCATTTTTCGATTACACCAGGCTCTAAGGTCTTTACTTCTTTGGCAGAAGAACCCAAAGGCAATGGAGTATATTTTTTCCCCTTCCCCAGCCCAGCTTAAACAATGACTCACTTGGGCCCTGGGGCTTTGCTTCATACTTTCATTCAGAGGCCACTTTCTACCCTTATTCTTCTTATTTGCTTTCAGTGTTCTGCTTGGAACCTTTTATATCCTTTGGCACATGGATTTTCCTCTGAGGTTATTGTCAGAGAAGTATGCAACACCACCCCTAAACTGGAACAGACAAGCTAGCTATGTCCCATAAGCTATGTTGTTGTTATGGCAGCTGACATAGGTCAGAGTACAGAAAGAATATTTTTAAGGAAACATAATTCCAAAAAATGTAGGGAGAGGAGTATTCTCCAAAAAGATATGAGTGCCACTGTCATTCAGTTAAAGACTGAAAGATTTCCCTCTATATAAGATGCTCCAGTGACTGAATTAAATGGCCTCGGTGTGTGTGTGTGTGTGTGGGAGGGGGAAGCACGCAGAGGAATTGGACTCCAATGGTTTTAGGAGGGATATGGTTATGTGAAGAGACTTTCTTCTGGGAAGACTTAGTCTAATCTATAGTTCAGAGTTTTTCCTGTATTTTAAATTTTTTTTATGTATTGATTTTAGAGAGAGAGAAACATCAGTTTGTTGTTCCACCCATTTATGTACTCACTGGTTGATTCTTATACGTGCCCTGACCAGGATTGAACCCACAACCCTGGCATACTGGGACAACACTCTAACCAAATGAGCTACCTGGCCAGAGCTATAGTTCAGAGTTTTGTTGGAGAAAAAATATTTTCCTCCTTTTGGCAGTGGTTCTGTCTGGTCTTGAGTTTTCATTCTGATTTCAGTCTTCTTTAACTACCTATCTAATGATGACTTCTTATTTTTCTTTTTTGCAGTTTTAACAGCGTATGTCAGGGAACTCACATTCTCTTTCGGGAATTCAGCTTCATCCAAGCCACCCCTCACAACAGGGCGTCGTTCTTACGGGCCTTTTGGAGGTGCTTCCGAACTGTGGGCAAAAATGGTGGTAAGTCTTCCCACAGTTCTTTTCTTGCCTTCTTCCGCACTTCTGTTTTTCTCTTGTTCTTCTAAGTATTGTTGAATGCATGCTATTGAAGGCTCTAGGCACACCCCACTTCTGCGGAGCTGTCTGTCTTTTGTCACAGATTCTACCTCCAGTCCTACCACCATCAATAATGAGGCATTCAGAGCCAGGCGAAGCTCTGAGCACTTTACCTGTAGTACTTCACTTACTTTTCACGACGTCCCTCTTTGGTAGACACTGTAACTAATGAAACAGAGGATCAGAGGGGTTAAGTACCTTGGCAAGGTTAAACAGTAAATGCTGGGGCCAGATTCATACCCAGGCAGTCTGGCTCCAGAGCCTGTACTCTTGGCAAATATTAAAATACCATGCAGTAAATTCAAGAAATGATGTGAATGCAAAGAGGGAAACTCCTGAGTAGGAGTGTGGGACGGGGATACTATTGTTAGAAAAGGGTGAGGGAGTGGATTAGAGAAGGTTCTCCTGGGAACTGGCTGTTCGATCTAAGTGGGGAAGGAGGAGTGGGAGTTGTCCACAGGGGTAAATGAGAGAAAGGCATTCTAGGTAGAGCATGTGCCATGGTGTAGAAGCATAAAAGAATCTGGAAATTTTAAGAAGCTGAGAAGATCAGAATGACTAGGGTTTGTGAAGGAGGTGAGGGGAGATGAATCTGTAATGGAATAAAAGAGTCAGGTACCGAAAGACCTTTTTGTTGGGGGGGGGCATAAAAAAGAAGTTGTATTTTCTGTAAGTACAATATGAGGGATTTTAGACAGATGAGTGGTGTGGTGATATCTGGGTTCTAGAAAGAGCATTCTAGAGGCAGTGTGGAAATGGCTTAGAAGGTGGCACTGGAGGACGGGAGCATAGTTAGCAGACTTGCGTTTGTTGAAGTGAGAGATAGCAAGAGCCAAAACTAAGGTAGCATCCATAGAGATGGAACTGGTACTTTCAGATAGAATCTGCAGGATCTGGTGATTTGGTTTTGGCATGTAAGGTAAGACGACCAGTGATGAATTTCCAGGTAAGTGTACAATTCTGTAGCATTAAGTGCACTCATAGAGTTCTGAATCCATCCTTACCATCCATCTCCAGAACTTTTTCCTCTCCCCAAACTGAAACTCTGTACCCATTAAGTACTAACTCTCCATTCTCCCCTTCTCCCAGCTCCTGGCAATCATTACTTTACTTTTCTGTCTCTATGAATTGGACCACTCTAGATATCTCATATTAGTGGAATCATATTATATTTATCCTTTCGTGAATGACTTATTGCATTTAATATTATATCCTTAGAGTTCATGCATGTTGTGGCAAGTGTCAGAATTTCCTTCCTTTTTAAGGGTGAATAACACTCTATTGTATGTATATACATTTTCTTTATTCATTCATCCATTGATGGACACTGGGGTTGCTTCCATCTTTTGGCTAATGTTAATAATACAATATAAGGTTTGGAAAAATTGGTATTTTTTTAGGACACAGTTAGAAAGCTTCAGTAAGCAACAGGGAATATAGGGCAGGTTTTAGAAATATAGTTTTGGGGAAGTAGAACAAAGTTGACTAAGTTTTTCATTTCACCTTACAAATCCTTGAGAGGAGCTATATGCACTACGAAATACACATTTTTATATTTGCATACTGTTGGTGCGGCATATTCTGATCATATTCCAAGGAATATATTACGAAAAACACGGATTAAAAATGTCTTTATTGCCCTGGCTGGGTGGCTCAGTTGGTTGGAGTGTTGTCCTGTACACTAAAAGGTTGCCAGTTCAATCCCTGGATGGGGAGCATATGGGAGGAAACCAATTGATATTTCTCTCTTATATAAATATTCTCTCTCTTTATTTCTTTCTCACCCCTTTCCTTTCTCTCTAAGATCAATTAAAAAAAAAACATATCAAGTGAAGATTTAAAAGAATAGCTTTATCGATACTTTAAAGATCTTGGTGAGATGAAAGGCAAAAGGTACCCACTGAGAACTTCTTTTTAAAAATGGAATTAGATTTTTACATTCAGAATATTAAAATAGATTAAACTGCTCCAAAATTTTCATATTTAGAATCTCTTCATCAAACTCTTTGTTCACATCTATTTTTAAGGGTGTGTTTGTATTCTCACCTTTACATTGTGTTATTCAAACTAGTACTGAATGTCTTTAAAACAGTTTGTTTAAGGATTGTAACTTAGAGGGAGACCTAAACTATTTCCTCATTCATTCAACAAATATCTCTGGTAGACTTAAATGTGTGCCTGGCAGTGGGGTTAGAGAAAGTGAATAGGTACATTCCCTGCTTTCACTGAATTTATAAGAACCCCATCCTGCCCTAATGGATGTTACTGCTACTTTATGTATAGCTAGTAAAACGTTTTTTCTAAAACTTCTTCTCTGTAGTATCTTATTAGACCATTTCCACTATCCTAAGAAATAGGTAAGGTAACTATTATTGTGCCCATTTTATAAATAATGAAATTATATAACTTGAGTGATTGCACAGTGGATTAGTAACGAAGTTGGAACTAAAACTCAGATGTACTAATTTGCTAATGTGCTATTTCTTCTGTTTCTACTGGTTGAATCACACAGTTTTCTGTGACATGAACTCCAGAGATCATCCATCTTGGTTACACTACTGCACAAGAAATACTTAGTGTCCTGAGAATAGCGTCATCTCCTTTACAGATGTACTGGTCGGCAAAAACCAGTGTGACCCAATTTTAAGTGAACTACCACAGAAAGCTAACCCATCAGTCTGTACATAAACAAAACTGGGCACTGTGAATATATAGGTGAACTTCGTACTACTTCCCGATCCTTTCCCAATGCCTTGGTCAGTCAGCAAATATGCATTGAATACTCACTGTATTGAAAAATGGTGCATACGGACTGAGGTGGTTTCTGTGAAATAGCACATGGAGATAGATAACTATGGAAAACAGTCTTTAAATATCTTTAATTCTCTTCCTGATTTAGAATTGGGGCCTCTTCAAGAATTTATTTACTATCACAAGGGATCCATATAGCATTTGGACTCTAAGCAGATGTGGGTTTCTTTATCTTTCTTATAGCAGCTGCCAGTGATTGATTTATCCAGCTGCTGAGAGGGAGCACCTCCAGGTTCTCCCTGTTTCTATAGGAGACCTAAATTTTATGCTGAATATTTTTTACTATGCTTCTTAATAGTTTCTGGTTTCTTGAAGACCAAATGAAACATTTGTGTCTAGGCGATGCTAAAATCTTTGATTAAATACTTTTAATATATTCTCAGTTTCTTCCAAGAAACTTTAGAATATTTTTCAGTCCCAGAATGTGAGGATCCCCAATTTTAACCCAAAGTGAGTAAAAAGCATTCAGAGGCAAGGTTGCAAAAGAAAATATTAAGCCTCATTTTTGCATTAGAATTCCAAGTATCAGACTTGTACCCAGCAGAGCTGCTACTATATTGTTCTCCTGCAGACAACTTCCTTAGAGCGCCGTGCACATATTACAGCGTTATCCAGAGGAGATAACTCTTCTGGGAGGTAGTGAAGAACAGAGTTCCAGCATGATACATCTAAAAATGAAGCCACTTGTAGAAAACTAAGGACTTGGATTCCTCTTGAAAGAATTTATCCAAGTTTTTAGCAGGCTCAGAGATGCAGTGTCATTTCTATATATTTGAGTATTGAATGTTGCTAATTTTCCTATGTCTGAATTTCAAATACCCTCATGAAGATTATAGTGAACCTCCTGCTACTAGGCAACTTTAGACTCTTGGAAACAAAAAGATCTACTCAAATGCAATAAGCCTTTAAAATTCAACTTCTCACTTTGGTATTTCTTTCAATATAGAAAGATTAATCTGAATTTTCTAAGTCTGGCAAAGACTGAAATTCCCTTAAAGAAAATCTTCACTTCTCTTTAGGGATATTGGCTCAAAAGAGCTTTCGTTCATTTCAGTTTATTTTGTTCTCATTTGTTTAGTTTATTTTCAGTTTATTAGAATTTAATTTTGAGCTTTGTGCTTTTACCAACAAATATATATATATGTATTTCATTTAATAAAATAATGATACGTACTTCCTCTTCTGCCCATGAAGAAGTACCTACTAAAGGAATTGTCCTGCCATAAACAGCTAGAAATACAGACGATGTCCAGTGTCTGAAATAAGACTGTGGTCCCTGAGAGGCAGTTACCAAGAGACAGAACAGGAAAGATCGTCAAGGAGCCGGCAGCCTTTGACTGTTGAGGAGCGGAGTTGAAAAGACAGAGATTGGGGGTAAGGGAAACCAAGGGAGCCAGAATTTACAGGGCAGAGTACCAGAAAGGAGGGGATAGGTAGCCCAGTAAGTTCTGCAGAGCCGCAAACAGATATTTGAGTCTTTGGCTATAAACTCTGTCCATATGTGGGCTGGAAAAAGAACCACCAGAAAACAGTAAGTCAAACAATTCCTGGAGTATATATAGGGCTAGGGGTGGTTCACACTTCTACCAGTCAGACTTGAGAAACCTCAAAATACACAGAACATTGGCATTGGATAGAGTCCTGAGTGGCTTAAAAGCGTAAAAGGATTCAACTGATATGCATGTAACTTAAGTGTATACCTAAACAAAATTAATACTCCTTAAAGGAATTTGATCAAATCCAGCATTCAATAACGTAAAATTCATGAAGTATGGCATCTAATTAATAATTGCTTGACACGCCCTGACTGGTGTGGCTCAGTTGGTTGGATGTCCTGCCACTAAGAGAAAAGTCGCTGATTCGATTCCTGGTCAGGGCATATGCCTGAGTTGTGGGCCAAGTCCTTGGCTGGGGCACTTGCGAGAGGCGATTGATATTTATTTCTCTCTCTTTCTCCCTGCCTTCCACTCTATCTAAAATAAGTAAATAAAATCTTTTAAAAAATAAATTGCCAGACATTAAAAGAGGCAGAAATATGACCCATAACTAGGAGAAAAAAAAATCAGTCAATAGAAACACAGACACAGAAATGACAGAGATGATCATATTAACGAACAAGGACCTTTGAACAGTTTTATATGTAAAGGAAAACATAATCTGGTTAAGAGATAAATGGATGATATTAAAAAGATCCGAGTGGAATTTTAAAACATAAAAAATATAATATCAGAAATGAGCCCTGGCTGGTACAGCTCAGTGGATTAAGTGCTGGCCTATGAACCAAAGGGTCGCCAGTTCGATTCCCAGTCAGGGCACATGCCTGGGTTGCAGGCCAGGTCCCCAGTAGTGGGTGCTTGAGAGGCAACCACACTTTGATGTTTCTTTCCCTCCCTTCTTCTTGCCCTCTAAAAATAGATAAATAAATCTTTTTAAAAAATGAAATAATAGCAATTAACATTTTTAAAATTTTTTCTCTTATTTTTAAAAAGATTTTATTTATTTATTTTTAGACAGAAAGGAAGGGAGAAAGAGAGGGAGAGAAACATCAATATGTGGTTGTCTCTTGCACACTCCTTACTACAGACCTGGCCCGCAACCAAGGCATGTGCTGTGACTGGGAGTTGAACTGGCAACCCTTTGGTTTGCAGGCCAGTGCTCAATCCACTAATCTACACCAGCCAGGGCACAATTAACATTTATTAAGTGCCTCCTATGTAGAGTATCTCATTTTTCTTCACAACAATCTTATGTGGTAAGTAGATACTTTTATTATATTTTTTGTATGGAAAATGAAGTTGAGATCTAGAAGTTCAATAACTTCTGGATCCCACATGTTATAAGTGAAAAAGCCAAAACCAAAGAAGCCAGAAAGCTGGCTAGGGAGAGTATTATTTTTTACTGTGTTCTGCATCAGATAGCATATGTGCTGCTTGACATACGAATGAGTACATGGCAGTACTTGCCCTCAAGGAGCTCACTTGCCAGAAGGAGAAACAGAGCAGTCTAGAAATAGTTTCCATGGAGTGTAAGTGATGATTAGAGCCATGTA
Organism: Anoura caudifer; assembly: GCA_004027475.1. Lineage (NCBI taxonomy): Eukaryota > Metazoa > Chordata > Mammalia > Chiroptera > Phyllostomidae > Anoura > Anoura caudifer. The sequence continues at coordinate 59,230 of PVKU01009146.1, forward strand.
TAAGATCCAGTGACAGGGCATGGGAGGAAGTTGTTTTTCCTGCAGAAGCTGGGAGGGCTATAAAAGGGCAGAGGCAGTTGGGACAGATCTTGGAGTGGCGAAAGCTGTTAAGCAAATAAGGAGTACATTCTTAAAAGAGAAAACAAGATGTTTGAAAGTGTGATGACAGGAAACAACATGGTTCCTTTGGGAAACTCTAAGAAACTCATTGTGGTGGTGCTTAGCACATAAGAAAGAAATCAGTACAACCTTATGAATTTGCACAGTATTTTCAGAGTATGGAAGATAGAATGGAAGGCAGGTAGGTAGTAAGACTGAAGACAAAAGCCAGTTAGGAGCTGATTACAAGAGAACAGCAAGTGGCATGGAAACAGACCTATTTAAGGAGTTGGTTTGACAGGACTTGCCGATGGATTGGGTGTGAGGTGTGGGCGGGAAGAATGAGTGCCAGAATCTGAAGTATCACCAATTTCACCCATACCTTTATTTTTCCCTTTCCTCCCCCCCGCCCACTTTTTAGTTTTTACTCTGAATTCACTGTGGTTTTATCTTCAGTGTATGGATATATTCATTCATCCAACAAACAATCCATCAGTTGCTAGTGATAAAGCACTGAGTTGAAGAGACAGATATTCCTGTGCTCATTGAGTTGTGGTCTAATAATCTGCGATTTGAACAAAATTCCTGCTTTTTTAAAAGCATCTCACATTCTAGGAATCAGAGAATTGCAGTGGGTCTGAAATGATCAGATGACAAAAATTGTTACTTTTTCCTTAAATATCTAATGTTATAGTGAGTGAAGTGATCTCAAGGAAAATTCTAGACAATTTAGACAGATAAAAAGGTTTGGTCTGATTTTTCTGTGTAATCACTTCAGACTTCCACTTGATTTTGCTTGTCCCTTACCTTTGCTTGATCCTTACCCTTACCACTAAAAACTGTTCTGTGAGGATTAGCAGTACTTACTTCAGAGGTAGGGTAGCTATCTGGTTTGAAATATTAAAGATTTTGTAATTTTTTGAATACAGACACAAATCCTTCCACGTAACCTCTTCACTTCTGTGGTTTCCTCTGGCCAGTCATCTTCATCTGCTCTCAAAGTGCTTCCCTGCCTCCCATTTCCCGGACACCTGATGTGGCCGATAAACAACTTCTTCAACCTCAAAGACCTGTTTCCTATCTCCCATTTTACTTATTTCTTCTCAGTTCCTAATTTTCTTTCTTTTTCTTTTAAATGTTTACTTCCTTCATCAGAATCTTTTCTCCAGGGAGAACATTGACATTTGATGTCCCCTTAAAGCTTTCGGCTCACTGCCTTCAGTAACCTTAACATCGCCTTCTATTTAATTTTCCTTTTTTTCTATTTTGGTTATTTGGGGCTGTCACATATGTCACACAAACATTCCTGGAATGCATTGTCACCACCTCCTTTCCCACCCAACCCTCCTCATGCTCCATACATAACACCCTGAGGTTGCTAACCAATCTTCATCCTTTTAGGTCTTAGTTTAAAGGTCAGCTCCTTAAAGGAGCCTTCTCTGTGACCCCCTCTCTCATCTGATCATACCTTTCATTACTCTTTTTCACATCACCCTGCAATTTTTAGTCACACCATTTAGTGTAGTTCCTGACTACATGTTTTTTGGATGACTCTTTACTTAATGTTCATTTCCCTTGTTAAATTGTAAACTTTTGGAGGGCAAGAACCTTTTTTGTTATGCCAATAACTATTTTCCTAGCACCTAAGATGCATAAATGATTTTTGGGGGTATTTAATATGAAGGCTCACCATTTTCCAATCACTATACAGAGGATAAATTATTGAATGGATTGTATTATTATCATCTCTTATTTTAGAGGGTAGGGTTGGTTTTGAAAATCTGCTTCATACTAACTTCAAATTATATTGGAGCCTTGATTTAAAATAATAATAACTACCAGTTATTGACCACCTACTATGTGCAAGGCACTCACATGTTTGAACATCATGTTCAAAGTGCCCCACTAAAATCTGGCCCATTACAAGGTATCCTGTATTAAATGACACCTAATTGAAATATTTAGTACCCACTGGTGCTTACAAACAAGAATAGGAAAGATTTAGATCCTCATCTGTATGCTGACGTTAAAATTGGAGAGGATCTGACTCTTAGTACCTCTTTTCCTTCTTTTGTATTCTGGATCCAGCCTTTATGCTCTGAAAGACATCACAAACTGCTGGTCAGCTGACTACACGGGCCTGGGACTACAGTCACGTTCTCATTGGTTTGTAGCATTAAAAACAATTTTAAAAAATTAGATTCCAACATTTAACATAAAAATCTCAACTCAGTTTCCCTTACAGAATGGAAAACCCAATACCATGCCCACATTCCAACAGGGAGACAGTTCGCCAGGGCAGAGGCGCAGCTGCTCCCCTCAGACTGGGTGTGTGGCCGCAGATTTGCCGCCGTCCCCAGCTGCCTCGCTTCACCTGCTTGTGTTTCCTGCCCGGCCTCTGCAGGCATTCGGGTTTGCTGCCACTGCTGGAACTTCTTGGTCCTTTTATAATCACTTGGAAGAAAGGTAGAGTTACATTGTTACTTCGGAAGAACAAGGGGTCAGGAGCTTATTCCTCAACTAGACTCTTTCTCTTTTCTCTTTGTTATCATGATGTCTCAAAAAATTTTAGAATTAGAAGGGACCTCAGAAGTCATCTCGTTTTGAAACTAGGTCTAGGTTTTTTTCAAGATACACATGTATTTTTTTTTCTATTGTGATAAAATATATACAATATAAAATTTACCATCCTAACCACTTTTTAAGTTGAGAAATCCTTTTTTTGGTGGTAAAATAGAAATAACGTAAAATTAACCATTTTAAACATTTTTAAGTGTAAGTTCTGTGGTGTTAACTGCATTTACATTGTTGCACAGCAATCACCATCTCCCATTTCCCTACTTTTTTCTTCCTGAACTGAAACTTTCTACTCACTAAAAGTTAAGTCCCCATTTCTGCCTCCCCCACCCCCTGATAACCCTGCTTTAACTTTCTGTCTCTATGTATTTGACTGTTCTAAGTACCTCATCTAAGTGGAATCATATACATTTGTAGTTTTGTGTTTGATTTGTTTCACTAAGCATGCTGTTTCACAGCGGTTGTAGCATCTATCTGAATTCCGTTTTTTCTGTGGCTGAATAATATTCCATTGTGAATACGTCTCACATCTCATTTAACCATTCATCTGTTGTGGGACACCTGGGCTGTTTCTGCTTTTTGGCCATTGCGAACAACACTGCTGTGAGCATGATGTGCAGGTTATTTGTCTGAATCCTGTCTTTGATTCCTGGGTATATACTTAGGAGTGGAATTGCTGGATCATGTGATAAATCTATGTTTAATTTTTAAGGAAATCACCATGCCATTTCCCTCAGTGGCTGCACCATTTTATATTTTCACCAGCAGTTCACATGGGTTCCAGTTTCTCCCAGTTCTCATCGACTCTTGACTATTTCTTGCTGTTTTGGTTATAGGCTTCCAAATGGATGTAAAGTGGTATCTCATTGTGGTTTTGATTTACCTAATGACTAATTAATAATGTTGAGCACCTTTTCATGTGCTTGTTGGCTATTTGTATATCTTCTTTGGCAAAACGTCTATTTAAGTCCTTAGCCATTTTAAAAAAAGAGTTTATTTACTTATTTTTAGAGAGAGGGGATGGGAGGGAGAGAGAGGGAGAGAAACATCAGTGTGTGGTTGCCTCTCATGCAGCTCCTACTGGGGACCTGGCCCACAACCCAGACATGTGCCCTGACTGGGAATGGAACCTGTGACCTTTGGTTCAGAGGCTGGCCCTCAGTCCACTGAGCCACACCAGCCAGGGCCCTTATCCCATTTTTTAAATTGCTTTGTTTGTTTTTTGTTGTTTGAGTTGTAGTTCTTAATATTTTATGGATATGAATCCCTTATTTGATACAAGATTTGCAAATATTTTCTTTTATCCTGTAGTTCATCTTCTTGCTTTCCTGAGAGTATCCTTTGATGCACAGAAGGTCTTGATTTTGATGAAATCTAATTTATCTATTTTTTTCTTCCCTGTGCTTTTGGTGTCATATCTATGAAATCATTGCCAAATCCAATATCATGAAGATATTAGATTGTTTTTTCCAGAGTTTTATAATCTTAGCTCTTAAGTTTAGGTCTTTGATCCACTTTGAGTTAATTTTTGTACAAGGTGTAAGATAAATGTCTAACTGCTTTCTTCTGTATGTGGATGTCCAGTTTTCCCAGCACTCCTTGTTACAAAGACTCGCTTGTTGAACACCCAAAACGGGGACCAAACCCACAGCCTAGGTATGTGCCCTGACTGGGAATTAAACCCGTGACCTTTCAGCTTCCGTTCCAGCTGAGCCACACCGGCCAGGACAGCCCTTGTTTTTCATATGATCCACTACTCCATACATTTTTTTAAAAGATTTTATTTATTTACTTTAGAGAGAGGAGAAGGGAGGGTGAGAGAGAGGGAGAGAACAGCAGTGTGTGAGAGATATATGGATTGGTTGCCTCTTGCATGCCCCCAGTTGGGGACCTGGCCCACAACCCAGGCATGTACCCTGACTGGGAATCGAGCTGGCAAACTTTCGGTTCACAGGCCCCACACTCAATTCACTGAGCCACACCAGCCAGGGTGAATTTTTTATGCCATTGCTTTTCCAGTCTCAGTACAAAAACAACTACATTTTTACCACTTTGTTAGTATCTTAACACTTAAAGACTTCTGTTTTATAATGATCGAGCATTTTGTAAAGTAATAAATCTACATTGCTTGGTTCCATAACCATGAATAGAAACAAGTAGCCCGAGACTTTGATAATATCTGTGCTCTCACCCAGTACAACTTAAAAATTGTATGTAATCTTGGTCTTTATGCTAACATACAAGGTGGGACAGAAGTAGGTTTACAGTCATGTGTATGAAAAAAGACATGTAGGTTATGATTATTGAAATAGGTTTGTTAACTCTGTGTTTTGCATACTAACAACTATAAGCCTACTCTTGCCCCACCCTGTAGCCCTGGATTAAAAAGAAAAGAAAAAGACCAGAGCAAATAAAAAAACTTTCTACTCAGTGACACATTTAGCAGTTCAAATATTTGAGTATATGTTTGAGGAGCAGGAGAAACCTCACAATGAGTTAACCTGAGAACACAGGTTAATAGTATCAATACATTAAAATTTACTGTGTAACATATTCATTGTGCATTTTCTTAGAGATTTTCACTACAGGTATGTTCTTAATAAGAAAAGGATTAAAATTAAACATTTGTATAGCCTTATGAATGCTTCTGAAAAATTCTAGGCTTCTGGTTTGAAAACTACTGATGCACTTCAACACTTAGCCCTCTAGATACTGTGTAACATGGAGGCCCAAGGTCTCCCAGCTAGGTGGTGAGTTCATGTCTTCTGTCTCTTAGTCAAGTGCTTTTGCCCTGATACAAATATGTGCAAATACATACAAATGTATTTTATGTCATTTAGTCTCTGAGATCAATGTATAATTTCCTGGTTCTAAAATGTAATCAGCATAGTTCAGGCAGAAGAATGTTATTGTCTGTGATTTTATATCCTCTTTCATTATTTTACAGATGGAGGAAAGGCAGCTACAAGTTTTTATTTTTATTTTTTTAATTATATTTTATTGATTATGCTATTACAGTTGTCCCATTTTCCCCCCTTCATTCCCCTCCACCCTGCACACCCCCTCCCACCCACATTCCCCCCTTTAGTTCATGCCCATGTGTCATAAGTTCTTTAGCTTCTACATTTCCCACACTATTCTTGCCCTCCCCCTGTCTATTTTCTACCCACCGTCTGTGCTA
>PVKU01009147.1:0-65075 GCA_004027475.1 Anoura caudifer
GGCTTGTAAGTGAAGGACAAGAACTGGACACTTAGTTGGCATTTCTTAGGATGCCATTGGATGTTTTTAAATGTAATCTATGATTTCTGTAACCACAGAAATAGTTTTCTGGGCAATAAAGTTGGTAAATAAGTTGATGTGATTTTATGCGATCTTAGATTCATTATCTTTGGGAAGGATACAAGATAAATCTGTAAAGATAAATCTGGCCAGAGCCTGGCCAGTGGCTCTGTTGGTTGAAGCGTTACCCCTTACACCAAAAGACTGCATGCAGGTTTGTTCCCAGTCAGGGCATATGCCCAGGTTAAGGGTTTGATCCCTGTTTGGGGCATGTACAGGAGACAACTGACTGATGTTTCTCTCTCACACTGATGTCTCTCTTTCTCTCTCTCTCAAATCAGTAATAACACATCCTCAGGTGAGGATAAAAAATATATAAAGATATGTAATCCCATCAATTTTTAATGTTTCTTTTAGAGACTGATTTTATCTGTTTCATATAGAGAGAGATATATGTCTACGTACACACATTATATGCTTTATACATCTCAACATATAACTATAAAATTTACCATTATTTGAAATGAAAATGAGATATAAGTATGGATGCTATAGAGATTATTACCAAATCTCACTAATCTATTAGTGTAATTTACTATATATTAAGTGATTAAAGGAGAAAATTGTATCAACTCTGCAGGTCCCGATAAAGCATTAATCCCATTCAGCAATGATTCTGATTACAAACTTTTTGCAAAGTAGATGTGGAAGAGAACCTTTAAAACCTGATGGAGAATGTCTTTAAAAACCTAAAGTGACATTATACTCAGTGGTGAGATCTTAAAATCAGCAGAAAGCTTAGGAATGCTACCATCACCATGTAAATTAGACATGGCTCTGAAACTTTTATTCATTGTAACAAGATAAGAAAAAATAATGAAGCTATTAAGATAAGAAAAAACTAACAAATTATCATTGTTTACAGATGACATGATTATTTATATAAAATACCCAAATAATCATTTGGGTAAATAATCAAATATATAAATATTTACTGTAAAATATTACTGTAAAATATTTTAATAATATTTTACAAACTTTTAATATTTTACAAAATAATTTAATATTTTGTAAAAATAATATTTTACAAAATATTTTAATAATATTTTATTAAAATAAAATAATATTTACAGAAAAATTATTACTGTATGAGAGTTTAACAATGTCTCCAGCTGGAAGAACAAGATACAAAAGTCAGTTGCATTCTTACAAACTGGCAACAAAAACAATTTTAAGAAGCTACCATTTATAATAGCAAAATAAAACAAAAACGAAGATACATAAAAACAAGCCTAACAAAAGGTGTGCAAGTATTTAATTGGGGACATTATAAAAAATAAACAGAAGATATCAGAGAATAGGCCTTTCATATTTTAAAATATGTCACATAAACAAAAGATAATATATAACAATTATATATATAAAGAATAATTAAATAAAATGGAATACCTGCTTTCCAGCTTAAGAAGTACAACAGTAGCAATCTGTCTTTTGGAAGTTACTCCTTGCTCCACCAGCTCTAGATCCACTGACCTGAAGTTATGTTACCCATTTCCTTGCTTCATTTAGTTTTTTTAAACACATATTCATTCCTAATTATTTATTTAGCTTAGTCCGCTTTAAGCTTTATCTAAATGGAATTTTATGTGTCCTTCAGCAGTCAGCTGTTTCGGACATGCATCTATAGTAAGTCACATAACTCTAGTGCATATGCTTTCTCTGCGGTGTGGTTTAGCACTCTATGAATCTGTAACACTATCACTTCAATTGGCTCTCAGTGAGTATTGAGGATGTTTTCTGTAATTCCTTATTACAAATGGTGCTGCTCTAAAGTTTATTTAACATGCAATCCTGGTGTACCTATGCAAGATTTTCTCTAAAACACATGTGTAGAAAGATAACTGTTGGATTGGAGGGTGTACAAAGACTTTCCCTCTACCAGCTAAATGGCAAATTGTTTCCCAAAGTAGTTGCACCTTTTGCACTTCTGTCATTAGTGTATGAAAAACCTGTTGCCTCCACACTCTTGGCCATACAAGCAGTCTTAGACTATTTAATTTTTGCCAATTTGGCTGGTATGTTATGACCTTTCACTGAGATTGTATTAGTTTCCTATCGCTGTTGTAACAAATTATCACAAATGTTGTGGCTTAAAGCATCACAAATTTATTATCTTACAGTCCTGGAGGAGTCCAAAATCATTCTCTCTGGGCTGAAGCAAGATTTTGGCAGAGCTGGTACCTTCTGGCATCTCTGAGAGCAGAATCTGTTCCTGCCTTTTTCAGCTTGTAGATGCCATCTACATTCATTGCTAGGCTTGTGACTCCTTTGTATCCCTTCAACCTCTTGTTTCTGGGTCACATCTTCTCTTCCTGATTTTGATCTGCTTGTCTATCTACCTGTTACAAGGATTCTTACGATTACATTGTACCCATGTGGATAAGGCATGACAACCTTATCTCAGGATCCTAACTTAATCACATTTAAAAGGTCCTTTTTGCCATGTAAAATAACATATTTAAAGTTCTGAGGATTAGGACTTAGATATTGATGGGAAGCCATTATTCTGCCTACAGAGTAGTTTTATTTTATTTTCTGTATTATATTTTATTTTTCTATTGAGATACACATGAACATTTATATTAATTTCAGGTGTACAATATAATGTGCATATTGTGAAATGATCACCATAATAAATTTAATTAACATCCATCACCACACATAATCACAGTTTTTTTTTCTTGTGATGAGAACTTTTAATCTACTCTCTTAGCAACTTTCAAATATACAATACATTATTATTATTAAGCATGGTCACCATGTTGTATATTACATTACCAGGACTTAATTATTTTATAACTGGAAGTTTATACCTTTTGATCCCCTTCACCCATTTTGCCCATCCTCACTCCCCATCTCTGGCAAACAAACACCAGTCTGTTCTCTGTATCTACAAATTTCTGTCTGACTTAGTTCAATTAGTATAATGCCCTCAGGTCCATCCATGTTGTTATAAAAGGCAGAATTTCTTTCTTTTTATGGCTGAATAATATTCCACCATGTATGTACACCACAGTTTCTTTAACTGTTCATCCATCAATGGACACAAGTCATTTCCATATCTTGGCCACTGTAAGTAAGGCTGCAATGGATATGGCGGGGTGCAGATTTCTTTGAGTTAGTGTCCTCATTTCCTTCAGCTAAATGCCCAGGAGTGGAATTGCTGGATCATGTGGTACTTCTATTTTTAATTTTGGAGGAAACTCCATACTGTTTTACATAGTGACTGCACTAATTTACATTTCTACCAACACTGCCCAAAGGTCTCCTTTTCTCCACATCTTCATCAACACTTCTTATTTCTTGTCTTTTTGATAATCATTCGAACAGGTGTGAGGTGATATGTCATTGTGGTTTTGACTTGCATTTCCCTGAGGATTGGTGACCTTGAATATCTTTTTATGTATCTGTTGGCTACCTGTATGTCTTATTTATAAAAACTCTATTCAGATATTTTGCCCATTTAAATTTGATTGTTTGAGATTTTCAGCTATTACGTTGTATGAGTTCTTTATGTATTTTGGATACTAACCCTTATCAGTATATGTTACAAATATTTATTCCCATTATTTTGGTTCACTTTTCATTTTGATGATGGTTTCCTTTGATGTGCAGAAACTTTTTAGTTTATTAAACTTGTTTACTCTTACTTTATTGTCTTTGCTTTTGGTGTTAAGTAAAAAAAATCATTGCCAAGGCCAATGTCAAGGAGTTTACTGCCTTTCTTCCAGGGGTTTTATGGTTTTAGGTCTTATGTTAACATGTTTAATTTATTTTGAGGTGTTTTGTATATGGTGAAGGAGTGGTCCAATTTCGTGTGTGTGTGTGTGTGTGTGTGTGTGTGTGTGTGTGTATGTGGCTGTCTAGTTTCTCCAGCACTGTTTATCGATGAGACTGTCTCTTCCCCATTGTATATTTGAGGCTTCTCTTATCATAGTTTAAGTGACTATACGTGCAGTGTTTATTTTTGGGCCCTCTCTTCTGTTCCATTGATCTACGTGTAAGAGTAGTTTTAATACGCATTTCACTGAAATATCTTCTTATCACCTCCCTCTTTAAATTTCTACCTTACTCAGCAAAACACATTTTCCCAGTTAAAGGATGTCTTTTTGCTGGGAGGGCATATTCTACTTTGAGTAATGGCTGATTTCTATCGATTCATTAAATAAACACTTTTAGCACTTTTTTGAAAAAGTAGCCATTGCTAGGAGTTCAAGATAAATAAGTAAACAAGACTGACACAGTCCTGACTTACCTGCTTTACTCCTGCTAGGCTGCCAGTCAGGCACCCCTGATGGGGTCTACCACCCCATCTCTGACAGGGGTCAAACTCTGCTCCTAAAGCTATTTCTGTACTAAGATTTCCTCAGATATAACTTCAGATTTTCTACTATGTTCACTTCATCTTTCCTTGGACATTTATGTTAGAACTGAAAAATAATTTGCCCCCTCTCTCTTCCTTAAAAACCATGCTAACTCCTTCTTTTGAAGAACTGAGTGTGGAGATTATATTTTGGATGACTTATCTAGAAGGCAAAAGGCATTAGCTTTCATTTTTTCTAAACTTTATATTTTTCATGTATTCAGTCATACAGGTTATAAGAATATAGGCTCTAAAATCTGAAAAATAGGATTCATTCAAATCATGAACTTATGTTCATCAAAAGACACTCTTGGAAGAGAGTGAAATTCAAGATAAAGGCTTGGAAAAGATGCTTGCAATACATGTACCATATACTCATACTTTACATACATAAAGAAGGCTTATAAATTAATGTGAGGAAGGCATTATGGTGAAAAATGGGCAAGTGACACAAAAAGATACTTTACAAAAGGAGATCTCCAGATGGCCTGTACATATATGAAGAGGTAGTCAATGTGTTTTACAATGAGGCAACTGCCAATTTAAATGCGCTTACTCACCAGAAAGATTAAAATCTTAGGAACAGACAACACCAAGCATTAACCAGGATACAAACAATTGTAATTTCCGTTCACTGCTTGTGGGAGTGAAAATTAGCATAGCTATTTTGGAAACCCCTCATTATTCACTAAAGCTGAATGTAAACCTGTGTTATGTCCCAGCAGTTCTAATCTTAGTTAAATATCAAACAGAAATGAGTGCATTTGTCCACCAAATGACATGAAAAAGAATGTTCATAATGCAGGATTCATAAAGAACCCAAATATCCATCAAAAGTGGAATGGATATAGAAAATTGTGACAGATTTAAAAAATGGAATGCTGTCCAACAATGAAAAAGAATAAACTTAAACCACAAAAATATTATGGATCAATTTCATAGACAATTTTCAGTGAAAGAAGGCAGGTACCAAAACAGTAGATGCGTATGATTTCATTTATGTGAATTTTAGAGTTCAGCAAAACTAATTTATGATGATTGATATCAGGTAACAGTAGTTAAAAATAGTGGTCATTAAAAGGTAAAATAATAGTTTAAAATAATAGTGCTTTTTGGAGTTTTCTGTGCAGCAAATCTTTCTCAGTTTGATCTGTATGGTATGTATGTCTGTATTAATTCATTGAGATGTTTAGTTAAGATATGTGCTTCTTACTAAAATGATGCATACTTCAAAACAGCAATAATAGCTTATGACAAATTTTCTGGGTAGTGTTTTTAAGTGTGTCCGCAAATTCTTTAACAGGTACCAACCTTTCAAAAGGTGGGTCTCACTTTCTTGCCCCCTGAGTACTTTGAGACTTCCTTCCAGGGAATAGAATGTGGCAGAGGTGCAGGTGTCCTCTCTGAGCTGAGGAGGCTACAAGGATCATTGGGGCTCTCGGCTTGCTCTCTCTGGTGAGTCACTTATTCAGGTGGGCAGGGGAGCTGGATGCCTAGTGTAAGGACACAGTCAGCCACTGCCAATCAGTATGATACTCACATTCTTCACCCTTAGAAATTGTGAGATAATAAATTTTTGTTGCTTTAAACTAAATTTTATGGTAATTTGTTACAGAGCAGTAGATAACTAATATACCCCTTCACTCATGAATAAGGAGATTTAAGCAGGAAACTGCTTAAATTTTTTATGTGTACAATGGGAGTGAGAAAAGAACTTACATCATGTACACCACATACATATGATCCTCCTCGAGAATACTGACAGCATTAGTCAAAATTCCTTCAAATAAGTTGTATGTGGAAGAAAAGAGAAGATTGTTTGCTCAACTTTAAATCTCTCCATGGTTTCTTAAAAACTATTGTGACTTTTGATGACTGGTGTGGCTCAGTGTGTTGGGTGTTGACCCACAAACCAAAAGGTCGCTGGTTCAAATCCCAGTCAGGGCGCATGCCTAGATTGTGGGCCAGTTCCCCGGAGGGAGTGTGGAAGAGGTAACTGATGGATGTTTCTCTCACATATTGATTTTTTTCCTTTTCTTTCTCCCTCTCTTACCCTCTATATAAAAGTAAATAAAGTCTTTAAAAAAATAAATTAAAACTATCGTGACTTAATTGCATCTTGATTTTAGACTCTCCACTCATAACATTTATTTTGAAAGCAAATAAACAAACCAATAATATAGCATTAAAACCAAGACAATAGTAATCTGGAGGCGTTGTGGGTGGGTAGGTGGGTGGGTGGGAGACAAATTCTATTCAGACCAGACATTGCCTGTAAAACATTAACAAATCCTTGTCCAAAGATAAAATCTTTATTAATGTAATTGAAAGATACCATTATCCCAAATGTTTAATTCCAGCTGCCTTCTCAAGCCCAGTCATTAAGTTACCTAGGCTTTTCTTTTATACCTCTTTCCCTAGAGCTGAATGTTGTACTTACATGGCAAATAGTAGATGGGAGGGTACTTTAATAAAGATCTCAGTCACAATTCTTAATGACAGGAAAGTGAGACACAGCTCTCTTACATTAGGTGAAACTGGATAAATCTAGAAGGTAAAAGTAAATGCTGTTTGATAAAATTAATACATGATTCCTATTATTTTCTTAAATTGAACAAATCTTCTTAAGTAAAGAATACATGAAAATAATTCTAGGTAAACACACAATCTTCCCAAAGCATTTTAATATAAATAGTGTATTTAAATTATGCTTCAACTTTTTCCAATTAGAATATTTTATTACCACTTCTTATCGTAAGTTGTATAGAGATTTGAAGTTCTTACATCCACTTAAAGCTAGATAATATTTTTAAAAATTTTGGGTTAAAACTTTATTCATATACTTTTTAATGTAGGTAAAACACAGATTATCCTTGTGGAGTACAAAACTATTACAACTAGGTAGTCTGAGAACTGTCCTGCCCAGTGCAGATGTGCTCACATTCCATTTGGTCTGCTTTCTTTCTTTCTTTTTTTGGTCTGAGCTCAAGTTTGAAATACACGCCATTGAAAAGGAGGTCAGCATCATTGAGATATGAGAACAGCTCTGATTACAGTTATTTCTGTGAAAGATAAAGATGATTTATCTTGTGCTGATTATGGGTTTACTTTCCTCTAAGGGTAAGTTTAAAATCTTTCCAACTTTATCAGTATTGTTAAGTAAAATCATGTTTGCATTTATTCTTCCTGATAAAAATTAACTGAAATAGAATCATTAAAAAAATAAATAAATGCTATAAGAGAAAAAGAATACAGCTTGGAGTTCAGCCTCCAGGTAAAGTCTTCTTCGGCCATTTACTGCATTTCTCTAGAACAAGTATAATATCTTTGTGAGCCTCCATTTTCCCATCTGTTAAATGGGGCTCGTGAAAATTGTTTCACCAAGTTTGGGGATGAAAACTAAAACAGTTCTTGTAAAACTTACAGGGCAGTGTTTGACTGATATACATGTTCAGTAACCAGGTTCTATTATTATTAATATTTTCAACTATTATTATTACTATTATTTTTTATTACAAGCTACTATTACTTTCATACCAGTTTCCCTAAAAGGCATATGGTAGTGATCATTTACTCATAGAAAATGATTTTTTAAGTAGATTGGCTTTTCCTCAATAAATATTTTTTGATGTACATATGTGTATGAAAGAAAGTAAGTACATAAATTGTCCTTTGGGGTAGCACCATGTCCCAGTTCACCCAACTTCAACACATACACACTTTTCCTCATCTGCTTCTTTCTGCATTGGTTTGCTAGTGCTATAGTAACAAAGAACCAAAGGCTGGGTGACTAAAACTGGGTGTGAGAAACGTACTGTCTCACAGTTCCAGAGGCTAGAATTCTGAGATCAAGGTGTTAGCAGGGTGGATTTCTTCTGGGACCACTCTCCTTGGCTTGGAGGTGGACCACCTTCTTCCTGTGTCTTCATATGGGCTTCCCTCTTGTGTGTGTTGGTGTCTTCCTCTCCTCCTCATATCAGGAGGAGACCTACTAGTCATTTTGGATTAGGTTCACCCTATTGACCTATTTTAACTTCATTTCCTCTTTGAAGACCCTATTTCCAAATACGGTCACATCCTGAATTACTGGGGGTTAGGACCTAAGCATATATATTTTTGAGCAATACAATTATGCCTATAATAATTTACAAGGACTGAATGCATACGAACGTCAGGAACATTCATGATTGTGGCTCAGAGAGATTTGGGACATCAAAAAGGAAGCATGTTTCCTTCTGTTCATTGGCAAGGTTGTGGGGTGGAACAGTGAGGGCTAAGGATACCTGGAGAAGCCATCAACAGGCTGGGTTTGACTGTAGAGGATGACAAAGGAGGGCCTCTGGGCCGTCCGGGCAGCCTTGTTGAAGGAGCACAGATATAACCTAGGTAGTCAGTGGTAGTAGAAAGATTCCAGTCATCTTAACTGAAATAGTAGGAAACCAATGGTTTGAGGATTCAACAGCAGAAAAAGTATCAGTATAACTTCTACATTAGTGAACTGAAGGAGAAAATGCATGAGATTATTTCAAATGATGCAGAAGAAATATTTGATAAAATGTAACACCTGTTTATTATTTCAAAAATACCTTCTGAACAGTAGCCATAGAAGAAGATTTATCAACCCCATAGAAGTTCTAACTTTTATCCAACTTTCTGAGGGACTAACCAGAAAAACAGAAAAAGAAGTTTAATGCAGGTAATTTGTTATACAGATAACAGATGGAATGGCAAGTATGAGACAGTGAAGAGGTGTTTGTAAGCAGAAAGTCACTAATACCCCAGCATTGGGAGTCACAAGAAGGAGACGGCACACCTACCCCAACTCTGGGGGTCACAGGTAGGACATAGTATTTCTAGAGCTCAGGGGCTGAAGCCACCAGGAAGTTTGGGAATCACAGCAGTGCTGTTGGGTGGGAACCAAAGGGGACAAGTGATCTCTTGAAGTCATGAGAAAAATGAAGAAATACTCTCTTCTCCTCTTTTCCTTGTGTCCTTGTGTTCTATCACCTGCCAGTGTCTTTGCCTAGACCCAGCTGGGAACAACCTGATGTGGGCATGAAGCTATGCAACCATAGGGGTTTTTTCATCTGTAATAAAGGGCCTCCTCACCAGGGAAAGAGCAAAGAGTGGATTCGAGGGCAAACAAGTTCCTGCCTGGCACAGGACTGTATATCCCAAACAAAGCAACATCAGACTTTGTGCAGAAGCTAGAGAGACGGTTCCATTAGGATTACGATATGACAATGGTGTTAAATGTTACCATGATGGATAAATGGGTTTGAGATAACACTGATTCTGCAGGACAGGAAAACCACACCAGAAAGTGTAAGATTTGGAAATGTCATAATGTCATAAATTTGATAAATGTGAAAAATGCAATAATTAGCAGATGCTATGATTATCTACACTAAAGAGCTATGCAATTAACAGAAAAATAATGAAACTAATCAAATCCAATAAGTTGCACTATTCAAGAAAAATATACCAAATCAATAGTATTCTTTTGTACTACAAAAACCACTTAGATAACATACTAGCAAATAAGATACTGCTTATAAAACCAACCAATATATATTTAAGACTTTAGCTAATAAATGATGAATAAGCACTTTACAGAAAAAAATTTAAACTTTATTAAAGGATGTGAACATTCAGTTATATTAAAATGTACTCTCTACTTCCGGCCAAGATGGAGGCATAGGTGGACACATTGTGCCTCCTCTCACAACTAAGATTAAGGACAACACAAATATAGAACCAAAAAAAAAAAAACCCAATAAGAACGGATAGAGGATTGAATTTTATAGAAGTCCGATAATGATTCACCCAGACCGGTAAGAGGGGCTGAGTCTGTGGCCTGTGGAGAGGAGTCACGGCAGGATGAAGCCATAGCTGGTGGTCCCGGGTGCACAGGCGGTGGTTACCAAGAGCAGGGAGGCAGCGAGCAGACCAAGCGAGGTGCACAAGGCGGTTCACCACAGTCACACATGCATGTGCAGATAAGCCAGGTGAAAACGGACAGTGAGATGGATTGCACAGTGCAGGGCCCCAGGGCTGGGAAATAGAGCCTACAAGGCACCGATTGGGAACACTTGTAGGGGTTGGGGTGCTGGGAGAGAGAGTCCCAACCTCATGGGAGAGTTCGTTGGAGAGACCCATGGGGTCCTAGAATGTGCACGAGCCCGCCGACACAGAAATCAGCACTACAAGGGCCCAATTTGCTTGGGGAAAGTGGTGGAAGGGACTGGAATCCAAGAGAGAGCGGAGCAAATACCATTATTCCCTCTCGAATCCCGCCCCCACATCCAGCATCACAACCCAGCAACTGGGTTGCCCCGCCCTGGTGAACACCTAAGGCTCCATCCCTCACTATGCAACAGCCGAGACCAGACCAACAACAACAACAACAACAATAACAATAACAACAACAACAACAAAACCTAGAATGACTTAAATGGGAGAACAGATCGGGGCCCCAGAGCTAATTCATCTAAGCGTCCAAGAGATAACCAACCTATCAGATGCATAGCTCAAAGCACTGGTGATTAGGAAGCTCACAGTATTGGTTGATTTTGGTCACAAATTAGATGAACAAATGGAGGCTACAGTAAGTGAAATGAAGAAAAATCCATAGGGAACCAATAGTGATGAGAGGAAAACTGGGACTCAAATCAATAGAGTGGACCAGAAGGAAGAAAGAAACAACCAAACGGAAAAGAAGGAAGAAACAAGAATTCAAAAAAATGAGGAGAGGATTAGGAACCTCCAGGACATCTTTAAACATCTTAACATCCAAATTATAGGGGTACCAGAAAGGGAAGAAGATGAGCAACAAGTGGAAAACTTATTTGAACAAATAATAAAGGAGAACTTCCCCAATCTGGCAAAGGAAATAGACATCCAGGAAGTTCAGGAAGCTCAGAGAGTCCCACAGAAGTTGGACCCAAGGAGGAACACACCAAGGAACATCATAATTACATTAGCCAAGATTAAAATGAAGGAGAGAATTCTAGAAGCAGCAAGGGATAAGGGCACAGTTACCTACAAAGGAGTTCCCATCAGACTGTCAGCTGATTTCTCAAAAGAGACCTTGCAGGCAAGAAGGGGCTGGGAAGAAGTATTCCACGTCTTGAAAGGCAAGTATCTACATCCAAGATTGCTCTATCCAGTGAAGCTTTCATTTAGAATGGAAGGGCAGATAAAGTGCTTCTCAGATAAGGTCAAGTTCAAGGAGTTCATCATCACCAAGCCCTTATTATATGAAATGTTAAAGGGGCTTATCTAAGAAAAAAGAAGATAAAAAATAGGACAGTAAAAAGACAGCAAACTCACAGATATTAACAACCACACCTAAAACAAAAGCAATCTAAGCAAACAAGTAGACCAGGAGCAGAAACACAGAAATGGAGATCACCTGGAGGGTTAGCAACCAGGGAGTGGGAAGAGGAAAGAGGGGGAAAAGGTACAGAGAATAAGTAGCATAGATGGTGGGTAGAAAATAGACAGGGGGAGGGTAAGAATAGTGTGAGAAATGTAGAAGCTAAAGAACTTATGACACATAGACATAAACTAAAGGGGGGAGTGTGGGTGGGAGGGGGTGTGCAGCGTGGAGGGGAATGATGAGGGAGAAATGGGACAACTGTAATTGCATAATCAATAAAATATAATTAATAAAAGAATTTAAAATGTACTCTCTGTTAGTGGGTAGGGCTACTCAGCAGTATTTGTGTAAATTTTCACAAAGTTCATGTACAAATTTAATGCAATTTCAATAAAACTTGTTACAGAACTTGACAGACATGTCCTAAAATGTATATGGTATATTAAATATGCATGAACAGCTCAGATAGCTATAAAAAAGAAGAGCAAGAGGTGAAATGCACCAGATCAACCAGCAAAATATTCTATAAAACTGTGATAATAAAATCGTCAAGGGCAGGCTCAAGAACATGCAACTGGACCCAGGGAACATGATGGAAACCTTAGAAATGAATCTGTGGGGGAATTTGATATATGATAAAGGTGGATGCTCAAAACGGGGAAGTGGTGGGTTTTGCAGTAGGTGGTACTGGGAATAGTCACTAGGAGAAATAAAGCTAAACCTCTTTATGACACTAGATTTATATAGGGGAAATCGAGAGGGATTAAAGATCTTAATAAGAAGGACAAAATTAAAAAGTTAGTAGTTTTTCTCTACCGATTGCTTGTCATAATTTAACTGTTTACCTCCTGAAGGACATCTGGTTTCTGACTACTATGTAAAGCTGCTGAGAACATTTGTGTACAGGTTTCTTTGTGAGCATAAGTATTTATTTCTCTGGGATAAATGCCCACAAGTGAAATTACTGGGTCATATTCTAATTACGTGTTTAGTTTTATAAGAAACTGTCAAACTGTTTTCAAGAGTGGTTGTACTGTTTTACATTCCCACTGAAAATATGTGAGTTGGTTTCTCTGCCTCTGTGCCAGCTCTGGGTCTTGTTGCGATGCTTCACTTCAGCCATACTGACAAGTGTGTAGTAATTTCTCCTGTGGTTTAATTGGCATTTCCCTGAATGCTGATGATGTTGAACATCTTTTTTCTGTGCTTATGTGCCATAAGATGTACTTTTGAGGTTAGGAAAATAGTTCATTTGAAGAATCTTGAAGCAATAAATCCTGGAATGGGAAGAGTACAATACACTTACTTGATTGGAGAACTGGAAGTATTTAGAGAGGAGCCAGAGAGGAAAACCTTTCTTCAAAAGCCAGAGAAAGAGGATAGAGAAAAAAGAGATTCTTAAAGTCAAAGACCTCCTGCACTTTTTTCTAATGGTTTCATATGCAAGGTCAGCTTTCAATCTCCAATGACACCCAGATACTAGCTGATATTGGGCCCCATGACCAGGGCATGGGTCCTGTCTTCCCATCAGCTTTCTTTAGGTCCAGTCCCTCTGCTGTCTGCACCCTGGTGGAACAGAACTTTTTCTTACTGAAAACATCACTTCTCAGATTCTGCTCCTTTTATTTTATTTTATTTTATTTTATTTTATTTTATTTTATTTTATTTTTACTTCAATTGTTGTTCAAGTACAGTTTTTTACTTTTTACTCCCATCCCAGCCCAACCCCCAGCCCTCCCCACCTCCCTCCCATTTCCACCCTCCCATTGTTTTTGTCCATGTGTCCTTTATACTTGTTCCTGTAAACCCTCCCCCTTTTCCCCTGAAATTCCCTCCCCTCTCCCCTCTGGTCACTGTCAGCCTGTTCTCAATTTCAGTGTCTTTGGTTATATTTTGCTTGTTTATTTGTTT
Organism: Anoura caudifer; assembly: GCA_004027475.1. Classification (NCBI taxonomy): domain Eukaryota; kingdom Metazoa; phylum Chordata; class Mammalia; order Chiroptera; family Phyllostomidae; genus Anoura; species Anoura caudifer. The sequence continues at coordinate 13,776 of PVKU01009147.1, forward strand.
TGTTGTTTAGGTTCCTGTTAAAGGTGAGATCATATGGTATTCGTCTTTCACTGCCTGATTTTATTTTGCTTAACATAATGCTTTCCAGTTCCATCCATGCTGTCATGAAGGGTAGGAGCTCCTTCTTTCTTTCTGCTGCATAGAATTCCAATGGTGTTGGGAGAACTAGACAGCTATGTGCAAAAAAATGAAACTTGAGCACCAACTTATACCATACACAAAAATAAATTCAAGGTGGATAAAAGATTTAAATATAAGCCATGACACCGTTAAAGTCCTAGAGGAGAATGTAGGCAGAAAAATCTCAGGTATTTCACGCAGCAACATTTTTACTGATATGTCCCCTAGAGCAAGGGACATAAAAGAAAGAATGAACAAATCAAAATATAAAGCTTCTGCATAGCTAAAGACTCTGCTCCTTTCTGTCCCATTCAACAGAAAAAAAAATTTTATAACCATCACCTGAGGATATTTTTATTGATTTTAGAGAGAAAGGAAGGGAGAGAGAGAGAAACATTGACCTGCTGCCTCCAGTATGTGCCCTGACTGGAGATTGAACCTGCAACCTTTAGGTGTATGGGATGAAGCTTCAACCCACTTAGCAACCTGGCCAGGGCTTAACTGGAATTTTTATAGATCACAAGTCTTAGTTGGGGACTTGAAGATCTATTTCAGTATACAGATGTGTTGTGTTATCTGTCCATTTATTTTTTAAAAGACTTTATTTATTTATTTTTAGCAAGGAAGGGAGGGAGAAAAAGAGGAAGAGATACATCAACATGTGGTTGCTTCTCATGCACCCCCTACTGGGGACCTGACTCACAACACAGGCATGTGCCCTGACTGGGAATCGAACCAACGACCCTTGGGTTAGCAGGCTGGCACTCAATTCACTGAGCCACATCAGCCAGGGCTGTTCATTTATTTTTTTGTAGGAAGCACAAAGCAATCAAAATTTTCAAAAGTCACATTTTTTATAAAAATTAGAATTTTTTTTAGTTATCTCCTGACTTCTCTTGAAAAATCAAAAGCGGTGGAATATCTGAGATTTTTCTTGCCTATGTTCTCTTCTAGAAACACTAATTCCAAAGAACCTATGCACTCCAATGTTCATAGCAGCATTATTTACGTTAGCCAAGTTCTGGAAACAACCTAAATAACAACCTAGGTGCCCGTCAATAAATGAGGGGATAAAAAACTATGCTACATTTACACAATAGGATACTGCACAGCAGAAAGAAAGAAGGAGCTCCTACCCTTCATGACAGCATGGATGGAACTGAGGAGCATTATGTTAAGTGAAATAAGCCAGGTGGTGAAAGGCAATTACCATATGATCTCACCTATAAGTGGAACCTAATCAATAAAATGAACAAGCAAGGAAAATATAAGCAGAGACATTGAAATAAAGAACAGACTGACAGTAACCAGAGGGGAGAGAAGAGGAGCTAATGGGGGAAAATAGGGGAAGAGCCATCAAGAAACATATATAAAGGACCCATGACAAAACCAAAGAGGGGCAGGATCGAGGGTGGGAGATGGGGATGGGTGGGATGGGTGGGGCATGGTGGGGGGAAAATGGAGACAACTGTATTTGAACAACAATAAAATTATTAGACATAAAAAATAAAAATGAAATCTATTCAAAGAGTTAAAAAAAAAAAAGCTGTGTTGTCACTGACCTGTATTCTGCACTTAAAAAGTGGCCGGAGCCTTGGCAGGTACCTTCAGTCAGATGTTCCAGCTGGCTACAGTCTCTCCCACCCTTTATTACCCCCAATGACATGGCTGAGACCCAACATCAAAACTACTTCAATTACAGTAGAATGTCCCAACTTTTAAAATCTCTTCTCCTTTATATTTTTACTTTAGTTACCTAACTCCTACACTTTTGACAGTTGGTTCTTCCACCCTGCAGAGTGTCTGTTTTCAAACTGCAGCCTAGTTTGTGAGCCCCACTCTGTCCCTGAGTCAACTGTGTCAGATCGGACTGTAAGGGGGATGCTCCGTCCATGGGGCTGGGCTGGGGCCATGTTGCTGGACAGAGTTCACTGTGCTCCCCACCGCCACCAGGGTTCTGCCTTTCTGACACCACCAGGTGTGCCCAGACCTTCAGAAGCCTGAACTGCCATGGACAGAATGACTCTTGAAGGCTGAAGCCTGGCTCTCTGTCCTTAAGTGAGTTTACCCCTTTCCTCCCCACTGGAACCTGGCATTTTGGCTTTATAGTCCATCCCCAGATGCTGCTGCAACTTTTCCTCTCTTCCCTTCCCCACAAGTTACACATGCTGAGCTCGCACATTTCATAACAATGCCTAGGCCATGACTTTTGTTTATTTTCTATTTTTTGAAGGGTACCTCTCTCCCCCTTTTTCTATTCTTGTTCAATATCCACATTTCAAGTGAATAACTAAAATTATAAAAGTGTAAGATAATTTCAGCACCTAACCCGTGGTATAGACAAAGTTCCAATTTCATTTAATTAGTAGTAGTAGTATTCATTTGTATTTTGTTGTCCTACTAGATGGAAGCCATTTATCATCCTTCTTTGTTTTTCTAGCTCCTATGTGCTGAATGACTAGTTCCAGGTATTATGCCTGGTACATAGCAGAAACTAAATATTAATAAATGGCTAAAAATGGAGGAAAGCATAGATTAAAGTAACTAGCAATTTATTTCAGAGGTCTCCCTATTGCCTTTTGTTGAAAAACAAACAAACAACCCCCCTGAAAATCAGATCATGTCCCATGCCTCCAGATGGCCCTTTTAAATGGCTTCTCATTGCTCTTACAATCCCAGCCCCAGGTGTCATTTGACACTTCCCTGCATAGTCTGACAGTTCCATCCTCAGCATTTATTATTTTCTTTCTTCTTCACTTTAAGTCCCATCCCACCTTCACCCCATTCAAAAAGTTAGCTCTTTCCTTCCTTCAGGTATCAATTTAAGCATAGCCTTTTCAATTACTATTTAAATTGTTCACCCAGCGGAACTTCGTAATTCTGTTTGATGTTGAGTTCTGCATCGCATATTGGCAGCTTCACAATTGCCTCCCTCACTGCTCTCCTTGTGGCTTGGTTAGATGGCCTTCTGATTTAGGCTGGCTTGGCCAATCTTTATCGGGCTTTCTGATCTGCTGGAGCCTGGGCCATCAAAGATGAACTCACTCACATGTCTGACTATTGGTAGGCTGATGGCTGCAGCATCTCAGTTCTTTTTCATGCAGCCTTTCATTCTCTGGCTCAGGCTCATTATGGGGTGGTCGCAATGCTTCAACTGTAGCAAGAGAGGGAGCCTCCATGAACAGCTACTTTGCAGGCCTCAGCTGGCATCATGTTTACAAGACTCCACTGGTCAAAACACACTTCACTGTAGATGAAATAAGTGGTTGGTAAATAAATTAAGTTGACAATTATTTTTAAAGAAAAATACAACTTTAACAAAATTGCTTTTGGTAGGCACAGATCATGCATGCAGACTAATTACAATAGAACAAACAGGTTAAAGAACTCTGCTAACTCAAGTGGCCCATATGGCTTCATAGTGTTTATCTATCACACTGTGGAAGATAAAATAATCTCAATTCTACTCAAACCAGAGTATATAAAAAATGGGAAATTTCCAAATTCTTTCTGTACATTGTATAACATCGCTTCCCAAACTTGGCAGATTGCAACAACAAAAAAATCATAGACCCATTTCACTCATTAGTATTGATGTAAAAATCTTTAATAAATAATCAGCAAATATAATTTCATAGTGTATTAAAATGAAGAAACCATGACCCAGTAGATTTTATTCCAGAAATATAAGGGTAGGTCAATGTTAGTCAATTCATTTGTATAATCCGTTATAGTACTAGAGTTTTGGGGAAAAATAACATGACTGCCACCCTAGACACATAAATATATTTGACAAAATTCAACACTTAATCACATGAAAAAGGCAAATTGAAGGAGGAATTGGTGGATACTTCCTTCACCTATAACATGCCTGTGTGTGTGTGTTTCACTCCCAAAGCCTTTGTTGTACTTACTGCGGAAGTGCTAACGTCTTTCTTGTTACAGTTGGGGAAAATGTCTTATATTTAACATTATGTCAGAATAATTATCCAATTCAACTAGATAAAAATAGATTAATTAGAGTCATAAAAATGAGGAAATAAAAGGTAAAACTGTCTGTATTTGAAGATAATGTGATTTTATATTTGGAAAACTTCTAATAGTAAAAGGGAAATTAATTAATAAGACAGTTTAGTAAAAGAATTTGAAAAGCAGCAGGTTACAAAAAGCTTCACACATGCATTTATTCAAATACAAACAACTTAGAAAATATAAAAGAGTGGAAGACTGTGTCTCTGACAACAAAACGGAAAAATATATCATGACATTAACTTAGGAAGTAATTTCAAAATTTGTTTGAAAGACACAAAATCCAAATAGAATAAATAAAAGGCCATACCATTTCTATGAATACAAAGATTCAATACCATTAAAATGTCAGTTATTCTTAAAAATGATTTATATATTTAATATACTCTATATAAAAATGTCATCGGATATTCTGGGGGGTAAGGCTCATTTGTAAGAAAATAAACATGAATTGATGGGGAACCTTGTAGAAGAAGAACAAGATATTGAACTGTTCCCTACTAAATGTTGAAAGATGATATAAAGCCTCTACAATTAAATTTTGATTTTGGTGTATATAGACTGAGCAATGAAACAGGATAGAAAAATCTAGGTACAGCTTCAAGCGCATTATGTTATTTGCAATGTAACAAAGGCAGCACCTTAGATCTATGGGTAATGGGTAGACTTTCACTAAGTAGCACTGCAATTACTGAAAAAATTATTCCTCATTTGAATTCCAGATAAATTGCACATTTATTTGTATATATAAAATTTCTATGTTTTTCAGAGATTGACGTAGAAAATGTGACACCAAGTAAATGTCAAAAATGTAGGTGGATTTTGCTGTAACTTGATAGTAAGGGAAACTTGAAGTATGACTGAAAACTCAGAAGCAGTAAGGGAGAGAAGATGGACACATTCGATTACATTAAATCAGCCTTGTGTGGCAATTGCCTCCTTGTCAAAACAAAACAACATTAAAAACAGAGGCAAAGTAAAAAAGAAATCACACAGCTGGAGGAATATTTGGCAACCCAGTCACAAAATATTAATATCCCTAACATATAAAAGCTTCTAAAACTACAGGAAAAATAGGCCAACAACTATAATGCAAAAAAAAGAAAAACAGGTTACAGATAGGAATGCTCCATTCAGAGAAAATAAGATTCAAATGGCCCTCAGCCATATGCAAAACATCTAATAAGAAAAATGCAAATTAAACCTTATGAAATACATTCACTCACTTAGCAGATTGTAAAACTCCAAAAGATTAAAATAATTTGGTAGATGGTGCAAAGACAGGCAATTGCATATGTTAGTGGTATGGTTACAAAATTGTACAATATCTATGGAAGAGAATTTGGTAATATCTAGCAAACTTATATAAGTATTTGCCCTTTGATCTAAGAGGGTCTCACTGAGTAAAATATAACCTAGTTACATGAGGGAGTACTATGTATCTTTTAAAGGAAATGAGGAAGATCTCTATATATTACATTGGACCAACCTCTAAAATGTGTTTTTATGAGAAAAAGCAAGAAAGAAATTTGTTTGTAATATATTGCCATCCATCTAAGAAAGATGGAATAAATGTATATTCACTGATATATTTATGCACATATATCTTTGTATATTAAAAATGCAAGAATAGTTATAAATTGAAAATTTTTAAAGTTACCCAGGGTATGAGAGAGAAAATGGGATGCATTTCTTTGAATATGTCATATTTTACAGATTTGATATTACAATTTTAAAACCATGCAAATACTTTGCAATATTAGAAAAGAAAATTAAATTTTATAAAGTAATCATTAAAAGTCAGAAATAAAATGAAACAAATGAACTTGACTGTATATTCAGTTGAAAACATAGCTTCTCAGAGAGTAACTATTTCAAGTGAGTTTATAACACTGTACCATAAGGACAAAAAGATTGCTTCCTCCAAGAATTCTAAACTTTTGATGGTGATGTTAGTTTGTTATTCTGAGACTGTGTGTATAGTGTGTAATGGAGGAAATGAGCTAATTAGCTTTTTGACAGTAAGAATTGGAATTGTCAAAGTGCAAGGATGTATATAACAGATGAGATTACATAAAAATCTTGTTGAGCTGATTCTTAATTTAAAGTTTGAGTATACACTTATGTATTTTATCTTAAAATACATTTTCTAGATCTTTTCATAAAAAATGGGAAAAAATGACCAATTAGTATCCCCAGTATACAGACTTCTGCTAAAGAAACTAAGGCTTCTTGGAGAATGGCAGAGCCCGGTTCAGGGCAGAAAATGAACAATAACCCTTGAACATCCTGCCACACCAGAAACAAGGAAGACATCCAGGGTTACTAGGGCCATGCCACAAAGATTCAGGACCCATCCTGGAACAGTTTCTGTGGGGCAAAGATGGGACAATTTGAGAATCAATAAGCTTAACAGTTTGAGATGAAACACACCAACTCTGTACAACTCAATGAAATAGCATTTTCTATAAATGCTATTGATGTAAATAGCATTTAATGCCACTACTGATGTAAATGTCAGTTTATGGTAAGTGAGGGATCAGAGGAGCACGTTTGTCTGTAGAGCAAAAGAGATTTGAGATATCAACATATTAATTGTACTCAGTGTATGAACCTTTGTTTGAATACCAATGCAAACTAACAACAAACTAATAAAAGTAAGAAGGAAAATTAAGGAAATTAAAGTACCGGCTAGATTTTTAATAATACCAGGGAACTACCACTGTCTATTTATATATATTTACAAACTTTCATGATAAAAAAAGAATCTTAATAATAATTATGGCAAGGAGAGGTATCCTTTACATGGTATTTGTTCTCTTAACACAGAATTTCTTTGAAAGTTACTTTGTATCAAATAATGCCTATTATTCATTAACAGTTTGGCCTTTCACAGTAGGTTTTTAAACCTGATTTATGTAATCTTTGCATGAGCATGTCTTTATTTTTTATTTTTAGAGGGAGGGGAAGGGAGGGAGAAAGAGAGGGAGAGAAACATCACTGTGTGAAAGAAACACCCCAACCAGACACCAGGCCACAGCAACCCGGGCATGTGGCCCGATGGGGAATCAAACCAGTGACCTTTCACTTGCGGGATGACACCCAACCAACTGAGCCACATCGGATGGCAGGCACAGTGTGAGCATGTCTTGACCAAATTTTAAAGTAATTTGAATGAAACAGAAACCTTTTAAATCTATCCTGTAAAACTTCTTTAAATTCATTGTAAGCAAAATTTAACCATCAAAAAAACTATAATTCTATGCTATATGTATATGTAGTATTATGGCAGTTTATATCCTGATATGTGTATGCTGATACAGGTTAACTTATGTTGCAGTAGCCAACAGCCTAAAAATTCAGTGGCTTAGATTTCTGTTTTGTTCATGCTACATGTGTCCTTTGGGTCAGCTTGGGGCTCTGCCCATTGCAGTCACTTAAAAGCCCAAGTTGACGGGGCCTTCATCCTGACATGTGTTTCCACAGCATGGACTTAATGGAAAAACAAATCACAGTGAACATGAGCTGACTTTTAAAGATCTGTGTGGAAGTGAGAGATGCCACTTCTCCTTGCTTTTTATTGGCCAAAGCAAATCATGTAGCTCATAGTGCAATGTAGTGATATAAATTGACCTCTTACAGGAAAGGCACCCCAAACTTGTGGTTATTAATACAATCTGCCATGCCATATGGAAATATTTTTTAAATGCAGGAAATTGCATTTAATGCTTGGCACTGTGTGGGTGCAAGAGAATGATTATGAAAACCAATTTTTCTCTACATTGCTTTTATAACATAGTAATATTTCAACTTTGAGTCAAAAGTATTTTCTTCTAAATCTACTTTGGGTTTACTTCTTTTCAGTTTGTGTAGTGCATTGAAAATTTAACTAACATAGCAGCTTGAATTTGTAAAGAAGATGCAACTTACTTTGTTTATCATGATCTTGTTCCATTTATGAGTTCTCACCAATGGGGAAGAAAAAGAACTAACATTTCAGTCCCTGTCAGTGAATGAGATAGTAATTTAAAAAATTGCTTCTGTTAATGTGCTCTGTCTCTGATTTTCAAGTGGTCCACCCCTCTCCTGGTTCCTCCATTTCAATTTAGCATGTGAGGCTTGATTGATCATATGGCAGAGAGAAGACCAAGGGATCCCTTGGGCCCAGTGTCCTCTGGCTTCTCTGATGTGTGAATGTGGGTGCTGGGTCCAGGCTGGCCCGGAGTCCTGAAGTCTGTCTGGTGAACGCGGGCTGTTTGCCGGTGGTGCCCCCAGTTCTTCCTCAGTTCTGTTCTGCTGGAACCATAGACTCCTCCACGGCTGGGGCACTTTTTCCATTTGGCTACTGGACAGGCAGTCCTCTTGCAGTCCTCACTACAGAACAACTGTCCTACTGGCACCAAGCTCCCCAGTCAGTTGCCACAGTTTTCTGTCTGTCCCCTAGTGAAGCCAAGCATAGTTTGGGAGAGTAAAACCTCAAGAGCTCCTGTGCAATATAGGTTACTGTCAGGAAGGGTCTTCCCAGAAACCCTTGGGGAGAATGGGAGCCAGGGGGTGTGCCATCACCGCTGTTTCCATCCCTTAATACCACACTCAGGATGTTTGGCAGATGCATCTCATTGGCTCGTGTGTCTCTCTCATTGCCCTTCTTCCCATCTCTTAAGACCAGAAGGCAGCAGGCTTTGCTTTATTCTTCCTAAATCATATCTTCCTTTTACCTTAGAGCATCAAGTTAATGGCTGCTATCCCTTAGTCAGAAAGAAAAATTTTGAACTATAGAAGAACACACAAAGCATGGGTTTTCCAGCTTTGTGGTAGATATGCTAAAGGAGGAGGAAAAGGGATTAAAAAAGCCTTCCCCTCCTAATAATGCTTGGCCCTCCTAGTGTAAAATTCTGTGAATGTTAGATGCTGAACATTGCCTCATTCTTTTGCATTAACTCTTGCTAAAACAAACACTAGTGTCTCAGACATATGGATGCTTTGGGCTGGCCAATGTACAAGGTCATGAATGGCAAAACAGAAAGCTCATAGATGATTTTCAAAATGTTACTGAACTTACATTTATTTTCTGTCTTGTATGTACATTTTTATAAATATAAAGTAGTATCAGAAAATAAATAAATATATATTTATACATAGTATAAACTCCAAAAGGGTAATATATTTTTATTATTCATTTTCATTCTAACACACATGATATATATAGGTATATATGGTATGACTCAGGTAGCTCAATCAAGGGATAGTAATTAGCATTTATGACAAAATCAATTATACAAATTGGCATTGTTATCCACTATTCAAAAGTAAAAGCATTCATTTTCCCAAACATAGGTCTAGGCAGTAAGAATGAATGGACAAACATGACTTGATTATGTCTATGCCCAATCATGGGATAAAGTACACATTTGTCCAGGAGAGAGAATATGAAAATGATTCAAGTAAAACGTTAGCGACAAGCAGGAAATGGACTGGGCAAAGCCTGAGATGTTAATTGATGCAGTTGAAGCTTAGCACTACAGCCAAGGCAAATGTTCGGGGGAAAACCTGAGCAAGTGCCAGGACTTCAACTCCAAAACCAGAGACGAAAACTTAATTCGTAGCAAAACAAAGAGCCTTGGCTCTTCCACACCCCTTGCAGAAACAATTGTGCGCGATCTCTTGCTGTAACGCCATTTTTCTAAAGCCCTCAGGAAACTTCATCCCAAAAGAATAAAAAAACCGGAACTGGACCTCATGGATTGAAAAGGATCACTTACCTATCACATGGGGAATTGCCCAATTTGGTTCAATTTGCTTTGATGATAACTTAGTTTCATTATTTTTCATTTCTGTTTCTTTTTAGAGTACCATATCTTTTATTATTCTTACGATAATCATTATCACTGTTAGTTCACTTACCAATAACACACTTAATTATGGATTCTGCTGGGTTAAATTTTTTTCTGTACTTTAGTTGTGGAAGTGTTTATTGTATGGTTAAAACACACATGTATACAACTTGCTTCATACAGCAAGTCTGTTCCCGTACAAATATGGTATTTATAACTGATGTAACAGCAGATGAGATTTTGACTTTGACATAATCCTATGCTTATCAATAGGTTGGTTGTATTCCAAATAACTATCATTCAGTATTTTTAAAAAAAAACTTTTTAAAGAAAGCATAGTCCCACATAAAGAAAGTTATAGATAGTGGATATGTTCCTTAAGCAACCAGAAGCTTGTTTACAGAATGCTGAAAGCCCTTTAAGGCCAATAACGTCCTCTCTCCTCCTTTATTAAAAGAAGAAAATGAGGTTTATATAACCTAATGAGTTAACCAAGGCCACACAACAAGTTAGTTGTCTGGGTGTGGCTGGAGTCTGGGGGCTCCAGACCCTAGATTGTGGCTGCTGTTTCTTACCATGTTCTTAACTCATGATATAGTTAAAACTGCTTTAAAAACCCAACGAAAGTGGACTTTTATTGTGAGCCTGAATTTCTTATGATCGCCTGGATTATACTGAGACTGCAAATCAACCCTTAAATTCCAGTGGCTGAACATAGCACAGGTTCATTTCTCACTCTTGCTACACATGCAGGAGGGGCGGCCAGGACTGTGCTCTCTCCATAGTCACTCAGGAGCCGGGGTGGCTGCAGGGTCCATGGTCTTGTAGCTGCATTATTGGGCATGTGTGGTCTTTTTAGTATTGTGGTACTAACCATTTTATAGTGAGAAATAGTAGATACTTAAGATAAAACAAAAAATAAACACATTAAAATTTCTTTTTGAATGCTAGTGCTTCAATAAAAGCAGAGTATTTGTATGTGAGGAGGTGCTCATATATTCCAACCATGCAGCAGCCTCCAAAGGAGATGTCAGTCCTTTCCAGGAAGGATTTGAGAAGCTGGACCCTGGTTCTCTTTCTGGATGAGGAGTGACAGGAGCATGATCCTGTGTTTATCGGATTTCCGTAGGGTTATGTTCTGACGCAGAAGGAGAAGGGAGACATTTCATGAACATGTTCACATATATCCTTGATTTTATAGCTCCATTTGGCAGATAAGATAGTTGTTATCATTTTGACTTTATGGATTGGGGTAGAGGTAGCTCAAAGGAATTTGAGCTAAAAATATTAATTGAACAGTTGTTAGGCTGTGTGGAGAGAGCTCTGATAGGACAAAGTATTTTGCTCCATGCATGTCCACAGGCTAGAAAGAGACAGAACTAGGATAGGAATCCAAATGTACTAATCTCTAGCCAACCGCTCTGAACTCTACAATATATTGTTTCGGCTAGAGGGCAAATGTCACGTGTGATGAATGATTCTAACAATGGGATCTTTCATCTTTGAGTGTGGGTAAAAACCAATATTCTTCAACTTTACATCTGGGACTTTTAGTCTGGCTGAGCTGAGACAAAGACACTAACCATAGAAATGTCCTCCTCCTCCCCCCATCCCTTCCCCAACCCAATATCTACTTGAATTTATTGATACACACACAGGAACTTGTGTGATTGGTGAAGAAAAAAGAAGTTTTAGTTGAGAGTGTTAGGATATGGAGGGAATATAGTGGCAATGATTTTGCAGATTTTGTTCAAGATATCATGGCTATGGATGTTTGAAAGTAACTTTTATGGGAAACATGGTATTATTCTGGGCAAGAACTTAACAGAACTATTCAGGGTACACTTTGGGGGTCTCAGGAGCACTGTTATGGGATAGAAGAAACTCTTCCCTTGGCTTTGCCACTGGCCCTGTGCACAGAAGGCCTGCATGTGTTAGGGACTTTCGGAGCCTGTCTTTTTGGCACGGACAGTGACATTTCATTATGTGCTATGATGGTGACAATTTCCAAGTGTCTTTATGCAGACAAGTGGGGTCAGAAGAAAGAGAAGACAGTAAGAAAAATAATACTGCCTGGTTGGTTTGTGGGCCCATGGGAAAGACCTGTCTGAGATCTTGAAGAAATAAATAGGGAGTATTTCAGTAGGGAGAGGATGGTCAGGAGGACTTGAGATTGTGTCTGGCAGCTATGAAGCTAGTACACATTAGAATTACATGCTTTTAAAAGTATGTATACTTTCTTCAAGAAAACAAAATCATCCAAACAAAATACATTTTTAATCTTAACTTGAGAATATGTTTATAGACTTAGAAGAAGGGAGAGAGAGGGAGAGAGAGCGAGAAAGAAAGCAAGAGACAGAGAGAGAAAGACAGAGAAAGATAGAGAGAGACAGGAAACATCAATGTGAGAGAGAAGCATTGATTGGTTGCCTCCCTTAGGTGCCCCCACCAGGAGTCAAACCTGCAACCTTTTGGTATATGGGATGATGCTCCAAGCAATTTAGCCACCTGACCAGGGCCAAACCCATTTTAATTGTTAAATTATTTACCCATCTAAGGAAGCAATTGTTATTTTTAAGATAAAAATATTGTTCTGTAGAATGAAATGCTTAGGATAGTTATAGACAATGCTTCTCTTTAAAAAAATATAGGAAACTACTTGAGAGCAATTTCTGAAAAAACTCTGCGTAAGGCTGTACTTGGAATCTGGAGAGGGCTCATGTGAACTAATGCTTGTTTGAGAGCCCAGAAGTGTGTTAAAAGCACATTCCACATGGTCTGGTCCCAGCTTCATTCTTCAGTGCTTGATAGTTTTAAGAGCATGACAGGTTTCTTTTGTACTATGTCTGGGCCATTAAATGTGGCTGTGGCATTGCACAGCATTTTGTAGCATGGAAACGAAATATTCAGTCAGATTGATGTGTCCTCTCTTGCTGGTTGCAGATGAATGGCTGGCACATTCTCTCACTACCATAGGCATCCAGACAGAGATCCTGCTTGTTTTTGCCTAGAAAAACAGACATCGAGGAGGCTGCATTTCCTGTTTATACAAACTGTTATTTCATTAATTTACATGTAGAAGTTAAATATTTTATAGTAAACACCTACAGCACAAACCTCATAAATTGTTGTACAAGATGATCATCCCATAACCCAGTAAGAATCTTTTTTTTAAAATTATTTCCTTATTCAGGAAATAGGACTTAAAACTGTTTTACTACCAGAAATGACAGAATTTTTCCAAATGGACTTGCCATTTTCCCCCCAAAAGACTTCACGATATTTTAGGTTCCCTGCCTAGCATTCCCCTTACTCTTACGTGGACTATAGTGTCTTTAGAACAGCCATCTGCTTTCCGGTGATGAAGATCTTCAAACCTGCATATGCCTGACCAAGAGATTGCAGTCAGGTTAGCTGACTGATTTTATTGAAACCTAAACCAGTAACATTGTAGAAAGGATGATGAGAAATTATATTATTCCATGTGTGCTGTAGTACATGCTTTCAATTCAATTTTAGAAAATATCTATATTTTCTTTTAATTTCTTTATCATATGATCAAAAATAATGTATGTTCATTGGTAACTTTTTCAAAAATTAAGAAAGGTCTTCTTTCTCTCTGTCTCATTTATTAAAAAATTCCCTCAGTTACTCATGAGATTAAATTTCATAGATTTAAATACTGTCTTTCCTTCTTCCCCTGCAAAGCAGTGCTGATGTATAAAGAAGAGAAAATGGAGTGTGATTCAGGGGGCCTGCATGTTCACTCTCCCTTTCTTGCTGCTGCCTCAGTAGCAGTGAAATTAGCCAAGGTCCCTCTGCTCTCTATAACTATTAGCCCAGGGCAGGATTTGGTGCCTGGCTTCAAAACCTGTGTGCTGTGCAAACGCAGGATTGCCTTTCCCCGAACATGATTCACTAGGAAAGGCACTGTTTTCTATTTAATTTTGTTAATATTCCTCTAAGTCAGGGAATATATGATTGTATCATTTATAGCTCTGGAGATGCAGAGGCAGGATTTTAATCATTTGTTTTCCTATAGGCGGAACAAGGATTCACGCACGTGTGTGCAGGATCCCAGTCTTCTTTCTTAACGTGACAACACATGGCTCTCTCTCCCACTACCATGTCTGTCCCTTATGGAGTGCATGCTATGTGCCACCACTGTGTGAGGCATTTTGCACATTGTGTCTGACTTTATCTTCACAATCTGCTATGGGATCATTGTCATTGTCTCTGTGTTGTGGGTGAGAAAATGGAGGCTGAGAGAGTAGCTCATCAGCTCAGGATCCCTTGATTAGGACTGAGTTGAGGGGGCTTGTCTCTTTACGCATGCTTTTCTGATCAGGCTCACCTCATACAGTTACCAATCTGGAATGTAGTTTGACTGACTACAAATGAATAAAACATTGCTTCTTGTACCTAATATGATCACACTATCTGAGTAGTGCCTTGTACAGTGATGGAACAAAATATGGTTTCAGTAATTGTTAAGTGAATGAGTGAGTGGGTAGCACATGCGAATTTACTTTGTGCCCCGTGAAAGAGTCCACACAGTGCTATTACCAGATACATTAGGAGAAAGGGAAAAAGAATTGAAGTGTAGGACTCCATTAGCCCCACCTTTACCCTTTCTGCAAAGGCCCTGTGGACTAAAGGTGGAGGAGCAGAAAAGGAGCAAGTAGTGTTTGTTAAGGGTACTCTCAGGTGTAGTAGGAGTTAACACTGTTATAGAAGAGTTATACAAAATAAAGAGAAAGAGAGTCCAATAAACATGACCATGTCATCAGAAAAAAAAAAACATTAAGGGAAAATGGCTTGACTTTAAAAATCAATAAACAGAAAATGGACCAATCTTTCTAACATATGTATTACTTTTCGTCCCATTGCATTATTCTACAATATCAAAACACTACTCTAGCTTTCCTCACTTTCCCCAAATTTATCCCAGCAAGACACTTCCCTAATCCAGTGTTTGCTTACCCTCTTCTCAATCTGTATCCCAGAGATGTCACTCGATTGTATTTGAGCCTTTGCATTTTTTTTCACCCAGTGCTTTATTTCTCCATCCCCAGGACTTCCAAACAATTCTCTTATAAAATCCAAGTCTTTCCTTTGTGTATTTGCAGCCAGATATGAGATAACTTCAAGAATGTAATTTCATTTAACTTAACTGTTGCCTTTTTGTTTAATTACCTAGTTAGCTCTCTGCATGCATGTGGCTTGCCATGTCTGTGCATATGGAATTGCAATCCTTTTTTTTTCCCAAATAAGTCCTTTGCGGTATTAAAAAAAAATTACCTGTGTAAGTTTCAGTGGCGGATTTGAGCCATACTGAGTCCTATCATCTCTCCTATGCAACTGGCAGTGTAGATGAAAAGTCACAGCATTGCCTCAAGGCAGCCTTGGAGATGGGGGCAAGGAAACACCAGAACGGTTTATTGCAGGCCCCTCCTTCTGTGATACCCTTGAATTGAAGATAAGGGAAGGTGAGGGTGCTCCAGATGCGGTGGTGGCTGCAGAGAAGAGGATGTCTGCAAAAATCGTAGACCTGTGGCCCATATGGGCCAATTCCTAGATCTAGAACACCCGCTGAACATCAGTGAGGGGGAAGCCTAGCCACTGGTTTATTTGTTTTCACATCTAAGTATTTTAGGACTAGTAATCTTTCCCACAAATTCTCTTTTTTGTTTCTATGTAGGAATCAACAATACAATTTCTGGATAACCAAGAACAGATTTTTTCTTTTGCTGTATCTATGGAATGAAGATATGAATTATATTAAAAACACTGTAAAGTGTCTAAGTTTTGTTTTTAGCTTGAACTTTAACTTGCGAGTGTCACAGTTGGGCTCATTATATAGTTTAATACACTTTTGTTGGGTAACAGTATATGTTTCATTTTACAAGGCTATAAAATGACTGCTAGTTTAAGCTTATAGTTCTGCATCCTAAATATATTAAATCCTTAATAGAAATCATAAAAATTTCACATGTAAACATTCTTTCCCTGCTAAAGGTAGGGAAATACCAGACCCATTTTATGTGTAGACATACAATCATCTTTTTGGCTGTTTATAGATGTACTCTTTTGAGTTCTCATATGTATGGATTCATACAAAATTTCAAAAATGAATTTGTTCTTTGTTTTTCATCCTTTAAAATCAAAGAGATAATTCATTGTTGTTGTTGCTAATTTTTTGTTAGGTTTTATAATCCTAAATGAAATATTTATAAATTACTGACTTTTTTCGTTGTTTGTTAGTGCATTTGTTACCACTTACTAAGTTTCCAGAAATTTCTCTCATTATTAAATATGAACTGACATGGTCACTACTATAGAGGGACCACTCATCAGGAATGTTAACTTGCCTAGTACCTGAAGCAGCCCAGAAATGGACCGAATAATTAGAGGCAACTTGTGGTTGAAAACATGAGTAAATGGTCATTCATTAGTATAGAAAGCTTTGATTATTGTTATTATTTTCTCACAGGTTAGTAATTTTTATTACTTCATGAAGAAAATCACCTGCATTTTCTTGTTCTTTACAACCATTTTCAATTCTATATTTAAGAAAAGAATTTCTAGCTGTTAGAGATATATTAAGAGCTATTAATGCCACATACTATTTAATTGTGGTGATAACAACAGTTTGCTGATTTCTCTTTTTTTGATTTGTAAGGTATAACAAGTCCTACACCACTGCTGACAGAAAGCTTTAAATATCCTGAGAAATGTGGCTTAGGGAAAGAGTTGCTTATAGTATATTAGTTTGAATTGTGATGCTATCCGCAAATCTGTGAATTTGGACAAATCATTTAATATCTATAACTAGGATAATAATATCTGTTTCACGATGTTGCAAAATCTCTAACAGTATATTCATGTAACCATGCAACACATATGAATTCCCTTTCTTCTTCTAAAACACATATCTGTGAATTTGTGATAGATGCCCCATCTCTCAAGTGGTCTAACAAATAGCATTTGACAGAAAACTTCATATTCCTTTCAATGTATTCATCACAGAACTGAGAGGCTCCTCTATCAATCAAGCTCAAGGCTGTGGGCACTGCATAATTCCTTTAAGTGGGTAAACTCTGCAGGCAACTGCTTGAGTTAGCAGTCTTTTACTCTCAGTAGCTGTATGACCTACACGGAGATATTAAATCTTTCTGTGCCTCTATTTCCTCATCTGGAAATGAGTTTATTAACAGAAACTACCTTGTGGGTTGCTGAGGGATTTAGATGAGTTAAGACCTGTAAAATATTTAAAACAGTCTCTTATCTACATAGTTCAATAAGTATTAGTTGTTATTACCAACCTAATTAATTTAAGTTTTTAAAATGTCTAATCATTTGCAGTAATAACATGGACAGTATTTTTTGTGTGTATGTGTTTTAGATTATGCAAATATTTTCAGACAAATGGTCTCACTTAAGCCTCCTCCAGACTCTGTGAAGTAATCGTTACCATCCTCCTTTCACAGAGAAGGAAACTGAAGTGTAGAAAACTGAAGCCATGCAGTTCCCCCACTGGCGAATAAAGAGCAAATGATCACAATTCAGGTTAGTACAAATTTTTCTCCTTCCAAACCCCATGTACTCTTTTTTGTACCACATATATAATTTGGTTGGTTTTCATATAGTTGATTGTGTATCAAAATCTCAAAACTCATTACTAAGGAAGAACATTAAAGTAAAACAAAAATCATGAAGAACTTGCCTGTTGGCAGTTTCTGTCATTGTAGGAACAATTGCTTCTTTCTTAGAAAAAAGTAGCAATAGGCACATGCTCCAGAGCAGTGGGTCCAGAGTGGCAGTTCTCTCTTCATCTGGGGCAACTGATCTGAAATATCATTTTTGTAAAAGATTCAAGAGAGAACTTTCAGTATTATACTGAGAGATTTTTATGTGCCTTACAAAGTAAGGTAGTCAGATTGTGGAACTGAATACCATTGGCTGTGCTGTTATGTATTTTTAGAGGAAGGAGAGAGGACAAATTGAGTTCAGAAGGCTCACGGAAGAAAGCAACAGCTTCCAAATGAGGTACTTAGCCACAGTGCCCAATTCTGGATAGGAGGTCAATGGTAGGTTGGATTTTTAGAGAAGGCAAAAAAAAATTAACAAACTGGATACAGAATAGGGCAACTATAAAGAAAAAAACCTGCTAAGTTGGTTTACATTCAAATTAAGAACTTCTGCTTATTAAAATATAAAAGTAAGAATGAGAAGACAAGCCATGAGATGTGAGAAGATACTTGTGATACATCTGTCTGACAGGGGATCCATTCATATCTTTTGTTTCTTACTATAAAAACTAAAAAGAAAAAAAAAAAACCAGAGAACCTAATAGAAAAATGAGCAAAAGACTTGAACAGGTATTTAAAGAGGATTTTCAAAATTTTAATAAGCATATGAGAAGTCCCTAAACTATATTAATTATCAGGAAAATTTGAACTACAATATAATTCAATGCCCCTAGGCATTAGTCACATGACTACACTGAGAGTGTAAATTGACACAACCACTTCGGTAAACTGTTTGGTGGTGTCTCTAAAAGATGAATGTACCATATCCTATGAGCTATCAATTTTATTCCCGGATAGATGTCTACTATTCCAATGAATATGCATATTTGTGAGCCATTTGTAATAACTCCAGACTGAAACATCCTAAATGCTCATCAGTAGTAGAATAGATCAATTTATTATGCTATATTCCTACAGTGGAATACTCTACAGCAAGAAGAATAAATGAACATGTACAGTATAATGAATTTTATGTGCATAATGTTATGCTTAAAGAATCAAATGCACTAGAGTACACACAACAAAACACCATGGTCAATGCAGGCAAAATTTACCTTTAACAGTAGAAGTGAGGATAGTGTTACCCTGGCTGGGAAACTGACAAGGAGGGGACTTGAGAGACCTACTAGGATGGTAGTACTATATTCTCTTTCTTGATCTGGTGTTGGTTACAAGGGTAGGTACTCTCTGTGAAAATTCATCAGGCTATTCACCTGGAATTTATGCACTTTTTTCTTGTTTGTTACACTGCACTATAAAATTAAGCAATGAATTGGGTTCAGCAGAATCTTACATGACTAAAAGGTATCCAGTTTTGTTTTTGTTTTTAAATAATGCATGGATTTTACCTCCCTTACCTGACTTCTAAGAGAAGCCAAATGCAGAAAGCACATTTTCTTTTGGAAGGAAAGAGCGCTTCAGACCCTTAGCAGAAAGGGTTTCTGTGGAACAGAAAGGGGAAGTGACTAGTTTGGAAAGGGGCCTATGACAGCTCTGGATTTAAGGAAACACACTGATTTTTTTATTCCCCAAAGCCAACTGAAGGGATGGGGAAAGTTGATGCTGGCAACCTGAGCTCAACATTGAACAACTGCCACACAGCTGCCCCCAGGAAGTTCCCGCCAGGTGCACGTTGCTCTACAAAGAGTGAGCGGCCGTCCTCATAGCCTCCTCCTCGTGTCTGGTGGGCCTGAGACGCTGTGTGTGCCAGTGTCTCATCTTCAGTCTGCTAGTCTTTCCAGACTAAGCGCCTCAGAACCGAACACACTCTGTGCAGCGTAACCCATGGTTCAGGTGAGAAACCCTTCTCATAAAGGACACTCAATGGGAGCCATTTATGGAAGACACCGCTGTGACACAGAGAGCATTTGTGTTAAAGCTGCTTCCTTATCCTCTTTCTGCTGCCTCAATCCCTTGTCCTTGAACTAATTTAAAACATCCTTCTGCCAAACTAGTGATTTTAACCATGCCAAAGTTAATTTACTGGGGGATTTTTGACCATTTGTGACTCCACTATACTCTTCTTTTCTGTGACAAAGGCAGCTCTGCCCAGGGCACATCACAGTCACCACTGCCACCCTGAAGCAGTAAGGACAGATGATCGCTAGGGAAGGGGGTGGCCCAGCTAGTGTGCGGGCCACTTGTAACATCTTTAGATGATAAACTTATTTGCAGAAATGATCTTCAAATAATATAAATAATAATAATGGCCAGAAAATAGACAATAAACATTATATTTTATTGAATCTCCTTAATTATGCAATAAAATTAATATGAAATAAAATTGCATATAATAAAAATATAATACAATAGGTAACCATAAAAATATTATATTTTGTTTTCTCAATTAATTCTTTTTTTAAAGTTTTTAAGAAATATTTATTTATTTTTAAGACTTTATTTATTTATTTTTAGAGGCAGGGAAGGGAAGGAGAAAGAGAAGAAGAGAAATATCAATGTGTGGTTGCCTCTCAAGTGCCCCCCGAAGGGGACCTGGCCTGCAACCCAGGCATGTGCCCGGACTGGGAATCGAACTGGTGACCCTTTGGTCCACAGCCTGCACTCAACCCACTGAGCTACACCAGCTGGGGCTCTCGATTAATTCTTTTATGATTAAAAACAAATTTTAAAACAACTATGGGACATTTATGCAATAGAATGCTACTCAGCCATGAAAAAAAAAAGAAAACTTTACCCTTTGTGACAGCATGGATAGACCTAGAGAACATTATGCTAAGTGAAATAAGCCAGTCAGAGAAAGACAAACACCATATAATTTCACTTATATGTGGAATCTAATGAACAAACTGCACTAAAAATAGAGACAGGCTCATAGAGAGCAGGATGACAGCTATTGGTGGGGGAGTAAGGGGGTGGAAGGATCTAGTAAAAAGGAAAAAAGACTCACGGACATGGACAACAGGGTGGTGACTGTGGAGAGGTGGAGGGGTGTATGAGGGATAAATGGTAATGGAAATAATATGATACAAATTTAAAGATATTATTCAAGTTTGGTAAACATTTTCTTGCATAAACAAAATTTGCATTTGCAAGAAAAATGCTGTTTCAATCCCTGTTTTAAATTTTAGAGGTCAATATAAACTCCAAATTATCACACAGGATAGCAGAGTTGAAGTAACTCAACTTCTGCTCCTTTGGCTTTACAATCATTGTTCTACCACTGTTTATTTAAAATATATTATTTAAGTGCAGGAGCATGTTATTCTTTAAGGGTTGGGGAACTAAACTGCACCTGAAGTAATCTGGGTATTTCTTAACTGTTATAAACATATTGTCCCAAAGAACTTGAGTAGTTGAGTCTACATGTGTTGAGGATTAACAAATAGCTAGGAGTTTTCTGAATTAGCTTCTTTGCATAATGCAATGTTTAGTAAAGGATAAGTAATAAAAACATACTGACTTCCAATATGTATATTTAAAGTATTAAAATTCAACAACTCAACACCCCAAACCAAATAAATCAATTAAAAACTGGGAAAAAGTTTCTGGCCAGGTAGCTCTGGTTAGAGCATTATCCCACTATGCCAAATTTGTGAGTTTGATCCCCAGTCAGGGCACATACAAGAATCAACCAATGAAGGAATAAATAAATGGAACACAAATTGATGTTTCTCTTTCTCACTCTAAAAATAAATAAATAAATAAATTTAAGAAATAGGTAAAGGATTTGAATAGATATTTTTTCAAAAGAAGATATAAAATGACCAATTAACACATGAAAAAATCCTCAGTATTGCTAGTCATTAGGAAAATGCAAATCCAAACCAAAATAAGATATTGCCTTATATCCATTAGGATAGCTATTGTAAAAACCAGCAACCAGAGAATAAAGTGCTGGTAAGAATATGGAGAAACTGAAACCCTGATGTACTGTTAGCGGGAATGAAAAATTGTGTGGCTGCTGTGGAAAATAGTATGGTAGTTACTCAAAAGAGTGAAAATAAAAGTACAATATTATCCACTAATTTCACTTCTGAGCATATCCCCAAAAGAATTAAAAGCTGAGTCTTGAAGAAATAAGTGTACATCTATATTCCTAATAGCATTATTCATGATAGTTAAAAGTGGAAGCAACCCAAATTTCCATTGACAAATGAATACATAAACAAAATGCAATAGACACATACAATAAAATAAAATTCAGCCATAAAAAGGAAGGAAATTCAGACACATTCTACGACATAGATGAACCTTGGGGACATTATGTTAAGTAAATAATCCAGTCACAAAAGGACGAATATTATATAATTCCACTTATATGAGTATTTAGAATAGTCAAACTCAGAGAAACAGAAAGCAGAATGGTGGTTGCTAGGGGCTGGAGGGAGAAGGGAATGGGGAGTTAGTGTTGAATGGGTGTACAGTTTCATGTCTGCAAGAGTGTTCTGGAGATGGATGGTGGTGGTGGTTGTATAACAGTTTGAATATACTTAATGCCCAGCTGAACTGTCCACTCATGGTTAAGATGGCCTTGGCTAGTTGGAGCATTGCCCTGTTCTCTGAAAGGTTGTAGGTTTTATCCCCAGTTAAGATGCCTATGGGAAACAGCTAATATCTCTCTTTCTCTCTCTCTCTCATCTCCCTTTCTCTCTCTCTAAAATCAGTAAATACATCTTCAGGTGAAGATTTTTAAAAAATGGTTAAGATGGGAACTTTTATGTGTATTTTATCACAATTTAAAAAACAACAGCAAGTGTAACAGTGATTTAGAATTTAGATTAAAAAAAGATGTTTTGTAGAGAAGTATTTTGTCACCAGCCTTATTGAGAATTGTTGGTGCACTGTGAAAATATAGCACCATC
Organism: Anoura caudifer; assembly: GCA_004027475.1. Taxonomy (NCBI): domain Eukaryota; kingdom Metazoa; phylum Chordata; class Mammalia; order Chiroptera; family Phyllostomidae; genus Anoura; species Anoura caudifer. Next base: position 36,393 of record PVKU01009147.1, read on the forward strand.
TGATTCTCAATTTGTCTCTTTACTTCATGGAGTCATTTTCCATGAATGTCCTAAAGTCTCAGTTCTCAAGTCTTCCTTTCTTTCTGCATTATCAACACTAGATAGCTTCTGTCCCTGTCGTCTTCCCCTGAGTGGTAAAGGGAGGCTGCATCTATTGTGATCCCTGGAGAGACTTTGACCCTTTGCCTCCTTCTGAGCTGAGCAGCTAAAAACAAAGTGACCCTTCTCTGGCTTCTGTTGCTCCTCCTTCATAGCACAGTCTCTCTGTACTTTTATGCTAACCAAGACATTGTTGTCTGGCTCTAGCTTAACAAACTGTCCATCCACTGGGACAGGGGCAGGGGCAGGGGCAGGGGCAGGGGCAGGGGCAAGGTAGGTGTGGGCAGAAAACAAGGAGCTGGGAAAAGAGGAAGTCTTGCTATGATTGAATTTGAATTCACAATTAGGGCAGGTAGGGAACTCATTTCACCTTCTTTCACTAGGAAAATATCATCAATATGAAAAATCCTTTGATAGTCCAGGATGTACAATGATGTATTGGATGTAGGGGAAACTATGCTGCCCTCCATACAGAGAAGGCTGCTCATGCTTTGACAAATCCTTCATACTCTTTAGGCACAAAAAGGTAGCAAAATATGCCACCCCAAAATATGCCACTTTGACATAAGAATTATTTTGAGCTGAAAGCACCTGAGAAGAAGCAAATACAAGAATAGCTCTTTGTCTTCCTCAATGTCCTGAAAAGTAGGACATAACTCTGCAAAGGTGTCCCACTTTCCCTCTCTACCAGGAAGAACAGAAGTTAATTGCTGGATAAAACTTTAGACCTTTATCAGTACAGAGACAGGACAAGAGAAAACAACATGACAATCTTTGCTTAAATTAACCCTTATCTACAAATAGTTTCCCCATATTTGCCACCCATTATTTGCAACCCCTAGAAGCTCAAAGTCTTTTTCTTCTATCTTGTCACCTCTCTGAAAATTTATTGTTCTTTTGTTACTATGCTATCTAAGACCAAGTTCTAACCACCCCTTTTAGTTGTTCATCACTGAGTGTTCCCATGTGTATGCCCTGTGCATGCTAATAAACTTCAGTTTATTTTCTCATTGATTTGCCTTTTCTGAGTCTGATTTTCAGGGTCCTATATGAAGAACCCAAGATGGGTAGAGGAAAATTATTTCTCTCCCTCACCCTAAGACATAACTGCAAGGAAGTATTGCTTTGTTGTATAACTACAGGTAAAGGAGAAAATTGTTCCTTTAAACTATGCTGATCAAAGCATCATAGCTCCACTTACTGCCCTGCCTGTCCTCACAGAATATTCAAATATCATGAAATTGGGAGCTCTAGCATGTGCTCACCTAAATAGTCTTCATACTGAACTATTTCTGTAGGCCTCTTGGTATACCTAATATCTTTTTATAAAGATTTTATTTATTTATTTTTAGGGAGAGGAGAAGGGAAGGAGAGAGGGAGAGAAATATCAACGTGTGGTCGCCTCTTGTGTGCTCTCTACTGGGGACCTGGCCTGCAACCCAGGCAGGTGCCCTGACTGGGAATTGAACCAGTGACCCTTTAGTTTGCAGGCTGGTGCTCAATCCACTAAGCTACACCAGCCAGGGTGGTATACCTAATTTCATCCTAATTCCACTATGTCTTGCTGATGATCTGAGTATATTCGTTCTCATGTTCAACCTTACCTTGGCCTTTGGACCTTAAGTTCCATCATAATGTTGGTTTTCTAAGACAATCACTTTGATTTGTCATCAACACCTTGCCACCACAAGGTAAACACCACCAGTTTGACCTAGGCTGGGATCTAGCTACTGCCATGAGGCTAGAGTGGGATGTATGAAAGGAAACCAAGCAGACACCTCCCTTCTCTACTCTTTCCAGGATTAAATCCACACTGGCAGAGAAGTCTGCACATTCACTACAAAGAATATCCAATATGGTCTTATAGAACTTGCCAATTCTTTCTTAAAGATATCTAGACTTGTTGAGCTGGTCTTACAATTTGGTTTGAGTATCCTCCTCTTTCTCATTCTTTTCACTCCTTCTACACCCCTTTTCTTTCTTCATTTTCCAGTTTCTAGGTTCTTCTATGTCTAATGTCCCTTATCACATACTTTATTTAGTGGGATGACCTTTTCAGGTTTCAGGGCCCTATTAATTGCAGAGAACTCTTGGTCTTTGGTTATATATTTGCCTGAAGTGCTGTTTAAAAACTGCGTTTTTACAATGACATTTCTATGGAAGGCATGTGTCCCTTCAAGAGACTCTGCAATATGATGGCTTTCCTGCTAGTTTATGAAGATCTCTTCAAAGTCCTAGTGCTTATTGTCTCCTGCACCGTTCAGAATTCCCTCTCATTTGGCACAGTAAATTGCCTTTGCACAATCAGCTTTCTCTGTCAGCTTTAGCTATGGGTACTTTTTAAGGCCACTTTAGTGGGAAGAGCCACTTGCTGCTTAGAGCATGGGCTGAAAACCAACATCCTCATGGGCAGGCCCATGGCTCTTTCTGCGTATTGGTCTCAAGACAGCAGCAGCTTATGAGCACAGCTGCATAGTCTCTTTGAGGCTAATGTGGTACAAGCTCTTCTTTCATACCCATTATCTCACTGTGTTCCAAATTGCTTTATGTAAAATCTTGGTCCTAAGAGGTGTTCTTAAGTAGAAGTAGTCTTAAGACAAAAGAAAGTATAGGAGACCTGCAAACCACAGTCTTGTTTTCAAGAGTTGCAGTATAAGTGGGGTGGGATGGGAGCAAAAGACAGAAAACTATACAAGAACAACAATTAAAATAGAATTAAAGAAAGAAAGAAAGAAAGAAAGAAAGAAAGAAAGAAAGAAAGAAAGAAAGAAAGAAAGAAAAGCCTAATTGGGGGAAAAAGAATTGCAGTATACATTAACATATTAAAAGCTCTGAGGAACCTTATAGAAATAAACTTTCTTGATTTTCTTTAGTCCAATGTTTCCCAAACTTAGTTTATCATGAATCATCTCTTTTTTTAAGTAACATTAATTTCCTGAAGAAGTTAGGTTGCACAGAACATCCTTTGAGAAATGTCATGTTATCTTCTTATTGTAATTATTTTACTGGCAAATCACCAGGTAGCTGTTAAGTGGTACATGAGAGGTAAGGCCAGGGTTGTGTGACCCTATGGCCCCTGACTGCTTCTTTGGGACTAGGACATAAGGGCTGGGATTTAAAAGAAAATCTAATAAAAAGAAGAATGAAAATTTGAAAACATATACATATATTTAGCTTTGCTGTGACAGCCTAAACCAAAATAACCCCACTAATTGCAATAAGATTTATTTCTCATTCACATTATCCATTGTAGGTTGGTTGTTGTGGCTTGGTTCTAATTTCTTCTCATTCTGTAACTCAGATAAGCTATTCTCATGGCAAAGGGAAAATACCAAAAGCTGGTATAAATTCTCTAAAAGTTTGTCTGCTTGCTTACTTATGTTGTTTTAGGTCATAATCCATTGGACAAAGCATAGCACATGGCTACACCCATTTCTGGTATTTTGTGTGCTTTGTAAAAAACTGTGGTAACAAGTAACCTCTAGAGCTCACTCATCTTGTACATGAGTTACCACAAGTTGGCTGCTGCATCTCTTCTCCATGTGTCTTCTCAGTTTGTAGACACATTGAAGGATAAGCCATTTTCATGGCATTCTCATGGCAGAGGAAAAGAACAGTTTGGTTTGGAGAAACTGTTGATGCTTCTTGAGCAAAGTGCATAATCTGGCTAAGCCATTGGGAAGCTATATTATGGGAAGCCAGCTGTGGAAACAGGATTTGTTTTTTGCTTTCCACATTGAGGAGGCATTGTCAGGCACATGACAACAGGCAAAGATATACAATCCTGATATAGGCAATAGGGTGAGTCAGTAACTGGGGACAATAATTAGTCAGGAATGACTTCAGTTGAATGGAGCAGAATGTTCAACAAACAATGCATTAAACTGATTAGGGTTTAGTTTTCTCATATAAAAGAAAGGCTGGAGGCTAACAGTTGTTAGTGTTAAATTTGGTTTCTAAACAATGCCATCAAGACTCAATAATCTTTTTTCCCTGTTTTTCATTAGATTATCATTAATGTGTTAGTCATTCATATGTATGCAACATACCTCTTAATCACAAGAAGGCTGCATATTTCAAGCATCACATGCATATTGAAGAGAGGAAGAAAGAAAAAGGGATAATGCAATTCCATCAATTTCTTTTATCAAGGATTCAGACACTTTTCTAGAAGCTACTCCACTCCCCACACCAGAGACTTTTGCTTTCATTTCATTGTATAGCCCTTGCCTCCTCTGGATGGCAAAGGAGATTAGAAAGTATTTGATGTTTATGACTCTAGTGAAGACAGAAGAAGGATGGGGCTTGAATATCAGTTGAGTTAGCCACTCAATATTGCCTTCCACAGAAAATGATTAGAAAGGATGGATGTTTGAATGTGAGCTTTTGTCATTGTTTACAACTGGAAGCAAAAGGCAAATTTACATCCTTTATTGTTCTGTTTGATTAGCTTTTCATTTGTTATGCACATAATTTCTTCAATGATATTATTAAATCTCTCAAACAGTCTAGTCTCATAGAATTTATGTAGGTATATTTTGCTATTAAGGAGGTAATTGTTGTTTTCCTAATACTATATTTATGTAACTCACATCTTCCCTAAGAGAGAAAAATGAAGCACAGTAATGAAATCATAAAAGGATATACAGTTGTAGAAAAAAATCTTTGTTATTTTCATTTGACTTGCTTATGTTTGTAAATGCTTCACAATTCTTCAAAAGGGCTTTTTTTTTTGTCAGTGAAACAGAAATAATTGTGTTGCCTGTATTACATAGAAGTCAGGCCTTACTTCCAATGGCAGAAACATTCTTATTTCTTGAGAAAGATGTATTTTTAATGGCTTTCCTCTGTTAAAATCATGACCAGCTAAAAGGGTCTGATGGACTTGTGATAGTGGAACAATTCAGGAAAGGCTAATTTACAGAAGCTATTTCTATAACAACCGGGTTTCTGTCCTCTGTGAATCCAGAGTAAGTATGGGTTACGGCAGATGTGGAAGCAAGGATCATCTCCTCCACCTGCCCCTGGTACTGCCTTCCTGCTCTGGAAGTCACCCAGGCCACTGCCTGTGATTGTTAGACCTGGAAGGTTCTTTACTGTATTTGTAGGAGGAAGTCACTGGGCATCTAGAATCAGTCAAGGAGATTGTATTTGTTTGCTAGAACTGCTATAACAAAGTACCACAGACTGAGTGGCTTAAATAACAGATACTGATGTCCTCCCAGTTCTGGATACTAGAATTCTGAGATTTAGATGTTGGCAGGGTTGGTTTCTTCTGAGACCTCCCTCCTTGGCTCATAAGTATTTGCCTTCATACAGTCTGCCCTCTGTGTGTGTGGCTGCATCCTAATCCCCTCTTCCTATAGGTCACCAGTCATACTGGATTAGGGCTCATCCATATGACCTTATTTTACCTTAGTTACTTCATTAAAAGCTCTATCTCCAAATACAGGCACATTCTGAGGTAGCACTGGGGTTAGGTCTCCAACATACGAATTTTGGGAGACACAATTCAGCCCATAACAGAGAGATACACATGAGTATAATTTTAGGAGGCATTCATTTCTCCATAGGCTGATATCCCAACTCCAAAACTGTATTAATTTCTTCTGTTGTTACTGTCCAGTATGCTTGCTTTTTCTGCTGTTGCTTTGGGCCTGTTTCTACATCTTGGCTGACTGACATGCATCACTGGTAGTAACAGTGGTGTTTACCAAGCAGCACTTCTCTCTCTCTCTCTCTCTCTCTCTCTCTCTCTCACACACACACACACACACACACACACACACACACACACACACCATTTGCTAACTTTTTCTGACCCTTGGTATCAGGTACACAAAGACCCTGGCCAAGAGAACCTCCTGCCACCATGGTTGTCAACTGGATTTAATGGACAGAGGGCTCTAATTACTCAGGCAGGCCAATGTTAATTATCAGAATCAGAAGGAGATCTATATGATTTCACAAGAAAACTTGTCTTTTGAAGTTTTGTTTATTTATTTTTGTCCTGATTCCATACCTAAAAGTGGCCAAACCACATCTTATTATAATTATGTTACCAGAAAGCTCTAAGGAGAAGTTCAAATTTTGTCTTGTTTAACAAGGATGCCCCTGAGAGGCTTAGTTTCTTCATATGGAGTGATAGAAAGGTCTAGAGCCATTTCAAATCTGAAGGGACAAGGAGTCTGTTTCACTCTCCTGACATGAAGTGTCCCTTCCCTTTCGGGGTGCGTCACCCAGAGGGCGGTGCAATCATAGTCTCTTCTCATGCATCAAACAAAAGCCTGCTGTACCCTAGAAAACCCCACCACTTCACCATTCCGGTTCCAAGCCAGCTTTCCCTACTGTTTATTTTCTGTACTATGGCAGCAGGGGGCTGTGGCCTTGAGCTTGGTTGCTTCCTACTTGACCACAGCATCACATGGCAGCAGCTTGCAAATGGACATGAGATGTAGACATGAGAGGTATCAGAACAGAGCTGGATTTTTAGCTTTTTCCTCTACTAGTCTTTCACTTGTCTACTTTAATCATCACTGTTGTTGTAATCCAAATAGGGCCTTATGTTAACTGTGAACTCGACCAGTGGCTGAAAAAAGTTGACGGATTTATGTGAACCTGAAGTGCTACTTTTGCAATCAAACATACCAGGCTTTGGAGGACAGACACGTCAAGCTGTGGTGAGCTATAACAACCCAGGGATCTTACTAACCACTGGAGCAAAACCGTCAGAGGCAGCCCTTTATTTATCTATTTTGGGTTTACCTCTAATGTTCTGAGAGACAAGCAAGGGTTGAACATAATTTCATGCCCAGGTCTAAGTTGTTTAGGGTGTTATTTAAGGGGATGGGAGAGCTCTAGCATGGATGGGTGTGGATTGTGGAGGCTTGCACCACTGTGGGCTGGAACACTCGTTGTGGGTGAGAGGGCCTGGGTTTATGACTTGACCTTGCAAGTAATTAGGCAATCACGCCCTTACCTGAGAGGGCTGGTCACCTATTTATTTAAAAACAAGATATTCAAATATTTTAAGGTTCAAAACCCACAAATTTCTAAAAAGATTATATAATAAAGCATATGTTTATACTGGGACACTACAATCAGTTCTATGATTTTTGGCAAATAAGGCAAAAAGTAAAATATATTAAGTAAATTGACTTTTATTTTTTACTTTAAAAAGAACATATATACTTATTTTTATGTATGTGTATATATGTGTACATATATGTGGGTGTGTAGGGGTGTGTGTATATATATACATATATATACACATATAGATTATTTTTCTGGAAGAAAAATTCAGAAACATTTGGTTGGATATTTGCATCTATTTTCTATAGGGAGAAAACATACTATTGTATTAAACCATAATGAAGAGAATCCTGGAGGAGTGCGTTAGCATAGAACATATTTTAGTTTTTCATAATTTAGTTAAATGCAGGACAAGAACTTAGAAAAGTCTAATAATAGCATGACTTTTGCATTTTAGTGTTTTCACAATTGTCTTCTAATGATAACAGTGAAAAACTTGTACACCACATGACTGATTGCAGTGAAAGCAAACAGTGTGGCTACTAGTTATAAGGAGAGTTGCTTCTGACCGTGGGGTTTGTGGGTGGACTTGTGCCTTTCTGGGACAGCAGATAGACCTCTGCAGAACAGAGCGGCCAAGGCATCTAAAAATAGAGCATACATGACTTTTTTTTTTTCAAGAAAAGTTTTGCAAAGTCAAGCTGTCATTCTATTGGTTGGTTTAGCCATCAAAGTGTCATTAATCTATGTTCTATGACATGAAAGCATGAGATCAGTCTAAACATTTTAAAAATAAGTTAAGTGGCTTTATATCTTTTCCTTTAAAATATATCAATAAAATTCTTGTGTTTGGATTTTTTAAAATATCCTTCTAGGATAAGCTAGCTTCCAATTTTGAGTATACATATAGAAAGTCAAAGTTGACAATCTAAATTTTTACAAATGCCTGCCCAATAATATAGCTTTTGTTTCAGGGTAATATATGCTAATCTACTTCTTTCAAAACAAACTTTAAAAAATTCAATTACTTGTTACTATCACTAGCAGACTAACTAGCTAAATACATACATAAATGCACAAATAGAAATGATCACCACCAAGGCAGCTTAATAATATTCCTACTTACTAAAGCAAGGAACCATTAATTTATTTTAGTCATTATACCTTTTATTTTTAAAATTAAAGAGAAATATAACATAGAGATTGTTTACAATTGGATTTGTATAACTTACTCAAATTGGGCAGTAAAAATACAACGGAATCTGATTTCCTCTCCAAAGAAGGGTGGCTGATGGTTTGAAGCACACTTATTTTGCAGGAGTTGGTGTCACTTGGACAAAACTGACGCCACCCATTGAATGTAGAGATGAGTCAGAAATGTTTCCAATTTTTACCTGTATCTGCAGCTCTCTTTCCTCCTTGTCTCATTTCGGAGACAACGTCTTCTCTAATGCTCTAAATCCCCTCTTTCACTTACTACGTGTTCTTCCTCCATCAATCATTCCTTCTTCTTCTTTACTTATAATGCCCCTTCTCTCCTGGCTCTTTCTTCACAGTCTCATCATAATATATAGATTTCTGACACCATAAAAAATTGCTTCTCCAATTCTGTGTGTGCTTATTTCACTCCTTGCTGTGATGGCTAAGATCTAAGAAAGCATGACCTAATCATCAGCCTTTTCTTTCCCCCCTCACTCCCTCAGCAACCCTCTGCTGCTCAGCCTTTTCTCTTTCTCCACTGAGGCGCTCTGGAAAAAGGTCCCTGGGAATTTCCTACCACCAAGCCCAAATGCCACTTTTGAGTCCTTATCTTACTCCTTTTTGCAGCATTTTGTAGACAATCTGCTTTATCTTAGTCAATATTTCCTACCTCCATTCCCTCTTTTGCCTTCTCCAATAGCTGCTTTTCCTTAAGTAGTAATTCACACCACACCACCGATGGTTCCTTCCCTGGCCCCCTTGGCTACTCACTTATAATCTCTCCCCGGTGGACCTCACCATAGCCTTTATGCTGAGAACTTGTATGGCCTCGTGAGTTTTTGCCAGGCATGCCCATCTGTTAGCTGATAGCTCCGGCTGGATGTTCCATGGACATGTCTAACCCCACTTGTCCAGACTGTGCTCTCTCTGTGCCTTTCTAGCTGCAACTGTGCCTAGTCTTCCTGCTTTACTTCGTGAAGTTATCATCCAATCCAGTCCCCTCAATGAGAAACCTGATGGAATCCCTCATCCTTAGTCACAATGCCTATAAAATGAGTGGGACTGAGAGATATGGATTAGTAGGATGTTGAGAAGATGTGCTCTTGTCCAGTTTCTCATGGAGAAGGCAGTTGTGAGAGAGCTACATTGAACAAGCCTTTAGACCATTACAACTGATTTCAGTTTTTGAGCTCCTATATCTTGGCCAAAAGATTTGTTAACTCACATTGGAATTAAGGATGCACAGTTTGGAGGCAGGGCCATTTCTTAGAGCTCATGGACATGGGAGACTTGTCAGTCTGGACCAAGGTTTTTCTTTCATTTTCTTTTCTTTTTTCTTTTCTTTTCTCCTTTCCTTTCCTCTTGCACTTTACCTGATATTTGTTGAGATTCTAGATTGTGTTTAATTGAAAGATAGGATATTTTTAAAAACTATAGGCATGATAAAAAGAATCATCTCTGGTTCTCTATGATATTTGTAAACTACTAAGTTTTTCACTCCAAGATGGAGGCAATGGGAAAAATAAAGAAATATGGTGTTAAAAGTACAAAAAAAAATTGCCTTGCAATAACCCTGTCTTCAAAATCACATAACAATATTTCTAAGTGTATAATTGAGAACAAATAACTTTCATAAAACATGTCTCTGACCTTTAGAATCAAACTTCATGAAAAGATGGTCAACTTTGTCCTCGCTGCATCTTCCATGCCTGGAACAGCACTTGGGACATCTGGATGCTGTGCAAACAGTTGTGGAGGGGTCTCCAATTACGTGCTCATCTTCATGTGACTTGATGCTTAACTGTCTGCATGCTTCTTACATTGTCTCTGATATCACTTATAGGAAACAGTGAAGAATCTCAAGGAAAAGAAGCTAAAAGTTTATTTGTAAATTTGAGGCAGTTCAATTATTTCTATGCCCTGGTTTTATGGTGGTCATTCAAACAATGTATAAATAAAATATCCAAATATTACATAAATTTAATATTTTAAATTTACATAAGCATAATGGGTCTTAATTCTTATTTAACAAAATATAAACCATTCAGCAATATATACTTTCTTATATTGAAAAACATATTTTGCTTCCAAAGTTGCTGATGATTCCTCAAATTTAGGAATATAATGATAAATACAAGATTGTACTTTTCCATATAGCACAGTTATACTAGAATTGTTAAGATTAAAAATATAAATAGCAAATAATATATATAGACATATTGATTCAAAACCATCTCATATAATTTTTCCTTCAGGGAGTTAGACAGGCTTAAAAACAAGAAGGGCCTTAAAAATGATACGGACTCAGAATATAAATCATATGGATAACTGTTGAGAATTATTCAGATTCACACATACCTGGCTGTGATAGAAGACTTTCAGATTAACCTGATCTACGCTTACCTTTGGAAGAATGTGTTTGGAGTGGCCAGCTTCAACATTGCTTATATCAGCATTTACTAAATGCTGTCACTATGATTGGTAAGTCTTTAATTCATAGCTTGCCAACATCTTCGTGAGGGGATAATTAGAGGATCATCAGTTCCTGGTGGGCACAGACTTTTGATTTCACTTGAAACATTTTTGCCTGGTTACAACACCAAGGCTGGGTGCACTGTAGTCTTTCCAAACAGCGCTTTCATAGGGAAGGCTAGAAGTGGAATAGGAAGGACCTAGTCCAAATTAAAGTCTTTTAGAAACTACACGTTCCTTAAAAATTTTTGGTTTTTCTTTTTATTTGCAAACATGATGATATATGGACATTCTTTCAATTCTAAACTCAGTGGGAAGAAACTTTCTATTAATAAAATATTTCAATAAGATAGATTTTGAAGCAAAGTTATTGGCTTCATGAATAGATTAAATAGTTTATTTTTCAAGTTTATATCCAACTAGAATAAGACCAACTAGGTAATTAATGTTCATTGTTACAATTTCACAAGTAATAAACACTGGGCTAGGTGTTGATATTACAAACATTCGTTAGCGATGGTCTGTCCTCAGGAGGTTTACGATGTAGGGGCAGATAGAGACACATGTTAGAAGAAGCAGGACCCAGCCCAGTGTGATGTCTTCCAGAGAGCTTCCCTCTCTCATGTTTGCCCTAGATTCCTCCACCACACATGCACCCAGAGCATACGGCTGTCATCGTATCACATCATCGATCAAATTCACTCAGTCATTAACACATATTCCTTGAATGCCTCCTACATATCAGGCTCCGATCCCCGTGCGAGGAATGCAGCCATGAACATGCTTCCCATCATTATGGACTTACATGCTCACAGGTGACAGTAACATACAGCCCCATAGTATATCAGAGGGTGAGAAATGAAATAAAGGAAAATCAAGCCAGTTAAGCATGATTGGGAGGGTTAGGGTTTTAGATGTTTCAGACAGTGTGTCAGGGAAGATCTGAGCAAGCTGACATTTGTACAGAGGCTTGAACCACATGACTGTGGTTCCAAACCTGCTATGTACATGGAAGGAAGGAGAGGGTCCCGTCTACCTGTGCCTTCCCAGCATCCATCAGGACCTGAGACAGAAAATGCTCTTTAAATGTATATTGAATAAAGGGATTTCTCGGTGAACAAACTCACTCTCATAACTTGAATTTAAGCTGTGGTAAGGGAGTGGGTGGGGAGAGCCAGGGTCTGCACAGGTGAAAGAGACCCACTGGCTCCAGGGCTGAGGCTAGCACTCAAGGGCAGCCTGAGGCTCGGTTCAGGAGTGGTCAGCCCAGGTTTCCAGTTTCCATCAGAGAGCAGGGAGGCAGGGGCTGCAATAGGAGGTCAAGATCTGTTATCAGCCAGGGTTGCCTCAGAAGGCTGTGCAGGTTGTGCACTGAAAATCTGGTATATCATCAACGAAGTGAATCTGCAAATTTGCTACAAAAGTCTCTGGCCGACGGCAGTAAACTATCTCATGTTGCTGGGTGAAGCTACTTCAGAGACTTGGTGTTAATCAGACTCCCAGGGTACCTTCAGGTTTAGTTTTATGACTCACACTTTACGATTTATTGTGATTTCTGCTTCCAGTTTTGTTAATTTGTAAAGTTGAAATTGTTACAGGATGCCTAGGCCCCTGTTGAGTACCAGCTCTGGCCTGATTGCACCCAACTGCACCTAGCGCAGCCACACACAACTGGGCCCCTGTGTGGCCCATGTCCTTTCTTCCCTTTCCTTGGCTCAATCTGCTTGCAACACCAAGTGCATCAGCAGCCTCCAGCCTCCCTCCCTCCTCATTCCTGTCCATTTAAAACCTGTTTTTCAGACAGAACTGAATGGAGTCAGCTAGGCCCACTTCCTGGGCCCTTCCATTTGCCCCCTGAGTTTCTTTGCTCACGTTAGACTTGGGAGCCCACTCCTCCAGAAATGTCACATGGCATCTGTGGCCTTCCTTCCCCTCTCCATTCCCCACACACTGATCTAAAACAGAAAGATGACAGAACCTTTTCTAGTTCTGCTATCCAGTTTGTGTAACATTCTTTTCTAGAATTATGGCTCCTGCTAGCCTGGGTCCATCCTGTTTCTCAGCCCAGTGTTTTGGGCCCTGTGGCCCAGGGACAGTCTCCTAGTGGTAGTCTGCTGGCCTGATGCCAGAGCCACTGCAGGCTCAGAGGTGCCTTTGTGTGAGTTAGAAAACAGCACCGTGTGTAAACAAAATATATACATTTTGATGTGTATCTATGTAGGTTTATATATAATATTACACATAGGAGATACATAATATACATTCTATATTGACTTCTAGTTTCTCCTATGAGTGTGTAAATAATAAAAATGTATTGTAAATAACTGTTTGCAAAAATAAGGTCATGTCAAATGTGTTGTTTTTGTGCTTTTATGGAACATGGTTCAGTATTTCTCTATGTTTATTATTCATTGATGATACTTTTAATAAGAATGCACCAGATCCCATCATATGAAGACTGTATCTTAATTTATTTAGTCAATTCTCATTTTGGTCATTTGGGTTTAATTTTTTGTTTGATTGCATTTCTATTATAAGATTATTATTAGTAATCGACCTTTAACACTAATCAGCCCTTGGAAGCAGATTATGTTATTTGGTCCTTTAGTTAGAAGTTTTCCTAATTGTACTGTGTGATGTAATTTCACTTTCGTGTTTGGTTAAGTTGATATTTCTATTTCTTTATCAGCATAATGGACTAAATCAGCCAAGAAGAACCAAGCATGTGCTCCAGCCCACCTTGCAAATAGTTCATCACTAATTTAAACACACACATATAAAAGCCCTTTCAGGAACAGGCTTGGAAAGTAAGGGGGTCCATCCTCAAGGAGGCAGGAGACTGGGAAATCTGAGGTGGACATTGTGGCCCCAGTGATGGGGTGACTGGCAATCCTGTTCCGCCTCCCAAGAACTGGAGTCGTCATTGTTCCCAGTCTTCCAGACAGAAGCCTGAAATGTCTTCCCCCAGGCAGCTGTGCTGTCTTCCCTGGGCCCTGCTGGGATACCAGCAGAATGGGAGGTGCTGGTTGTGCATTGAAGTATGAATTTTTTAAAAAGAACTGTTGATGTTCATACCCACCAGCAATTTCAAATGTGACCTCTTGTGGAAATAGGTTCTTTATAGAGGTAGTGAAGTTAAAATTAGGTCATTAAGCTGGACTTTATTGTAATACGACTGGTGACCTTAAAAAGGAGAACATCTGGACACGGAGACATGCAGGGTGAGAGGACTGCATGAAAAGGCACAGGGAGAAGGCAGCCATGTGGAGACTGGAGCCAGGCTGCCATGGCGAAGGATCACCTGGGGAGCAGAAGCTGGAAGAAGCAAGGAAGGATTCTCCCTCTACAGGTGTCAGAAGGAGCATGGTTCTGCCAACAAATGGATTCTGAACACCTCGATTCCAGAACTGTGAAACAATACATTTCTATTGTTTCAAGCTGCCCAGTCTGTGGTACTTTGTTATAGCAACCCTAAGAAAGAAATACAATATATATATGCTATTACTAATGACAACAACCCATATTTGACCAAGGAGTTTTAGATTGTAGTATGAGGGGGAACCCCTCAAATCTGAAATTTAGTCATAAAAAATTGTGTATTTATTCTTACATGTTTAAACTTCAGGCACCTTCAAAGTACTCTCTATTTGATGCAATATACCTATCGAGACATTTTCCATGGCTCTAAACAGTTTTTGAACTCATTGATTTTGATGCCTTTTGGTGCTTCTGCCACTTTCTTTCACTTCTACTACATTGGCAAAATGTTTCCCTTCAAAGACATTTTTCATCTGGGGAAACAAAAAAAAAGTTGCTCATGGTGAGATTGGCTGAATAGGGAGGCTGGGGTATGGGGGTCACATTGTTTTTTGGCTGAAAGCTGCTGAACACTCAATGCCGTGTGGGCATGGGTGTTCCTAAATCACCCATCATGCAGTGGGCAAATGCATTGAAAAAGTCTCCAAAAAAATTTCACTGAAGTTGAGTGCAACCTCTCCCCACACCACCAGCTGGTACGCTGATACGGATGGGCTCCTAGAACACTCACCTAGCTGAGAAGCCTATGCCACAAGGGGCCCACCCTCCAGAAGACAATTCTTGTTTTGGGGGTACCCCCTTGTATTTATTAGAGTTCAGCTGCCATTTCCCCTCATATATATTCAGCTGCCAGTTTAATCAGATATATTCATTTATCCATTCATCTTTCATTTGACAAATGTTTATTCAGGATCAGCTATCTCCCTCATATCTTAATTTCTAATGAACCAATGCCACTGATACCTTAAAATTTTTTTCTCAGTCATAGTGGAACTGTATTTCAGAGATAATCCTGTTCCCTCCTCTTTGCCTATTCTATTGCTCAGTAACCAGATAAGATGTTCCTAGCCAGACCTGACTAGGCTCTCTTCCCACTACCTGGCCTTTCCACATCTCTGGAGAACGTGGGATTCTGTCTTACATGGTGAGTCTGTCTTATGTGGTGATTCCATCTGTTTCTCTCATCTTCTTAACTCAACAATCTTTGATTGATTTTCATATTCAGCAAATTTTTCTGTCACTGCTGTTAGAGATTTGTATATACAGAGACGTAACCTTCATTGGAATGAAGCACTTTCAATAACTATCCTTAAACAATTTTAATTCTGGAAAAAGGGCAAAACTGATGTTTTAGTTTACCTCATCTTTTCTGAATTACCTATATGAGTTATTTCTTTAACCCTTCCCAGAGGGCTACCTGCAGATTCTCAGAGGTAAATTTTATGAGTACAAGAAAAACAGCCCTAAAGCAGGAAAGCATTATGTAACCTTTGTAAACACCAAAATAGCACATAGGTTACTGAGCAGAAAGGCACTGTACTGTAGAGTTGTTTTTATGTCAGACTTTTAGTCTGACATGGCATGAGGATTTTAGTGGCTTTATAGAAAAGGAAATTAGAGTAATGAGTTCCATTAAATTATAAATATGAAATTTACCTCAATTGTGCTAATAGAACACCATAATGTTGATCCTGGCATAACTTCTAAACTTTAAACCTTAATGCTTTTCATTACTCACAATCACCATTAAAACTTGAGTACTATCCATAAAACTAGACTTTATTTTCAGATGCCAAAACATAAAGCAAGAACACTTAGAGTTTCTAAATGTAGTAAAATGCCAAGCAGACATATGAGGCTATAGAAATGCTTATTTTCATCAACATTCAGCCTCTAGGAGCTACTTGTAATTTATCCTGTCTATCCATATAGCTTAATTTAGAAGCATAACCATCTAGCATTATCTATGGAATTTCTGTAAATAATTTTTATTATTATTCCTTATGATAATAGAGCATTTCTGTAGATATTCCACGATCCCACAAATGGTTTTAAACCTGCTATCAGGTTCTAAGACTCTAATCTCTTTTTCCCTCAACAAATCTTTTAAAACTTTCAATACATGTGGCTACAGACCTTGGGAGATGGGAAACTTTTCTCTGATGCACCTCAGACTGACCAGAGTGAAAGCTCTGCATTCTAGCTGCTGACATCTCTTCAGCTCAGCTGCAGGTGGAGGTGAGCTGGCTGAAGTATTCATAATGTGAGTGATCCAACCCTCAATGGCTAGAAGTAGACTCAAAAATTCAGTTTCTGGGTTCCAGAGGTGAAGGCCTAGTGGGCGCTGGATTCCTGAATGTCATTTCCCTTACTGCTGTGCTGTGACATCCTTTGTCTTAGAGAACAATTTCCAATATTTGTCTTTCTCTATTTTGTAGAAGAATTTCTAGATTATCTTTGATTGTTAAGATGTATTTCAGACAAATGCTTTTAATGAAGTTTTCACTTGTCCTTTTCCAATTTCTCAGTGAAATACTTAGAAAGTAACATCATACATGAAAACAGAGTTCCATGGAGAATTAAGAAAGGCAAATAAATATTAGCAGAATTTAGGCAAACTTATTCAACAACATGGTAATAGAGATACATAATTTAAAAATTAAAGCAGGCTGTGGTATATACTTAGCCTTGTGAAATAAGGGAGCATCACCTTTCTCAAAATAACTAGAAATATGGTTTCTCTCTCTTCCCTTGACCGTCTCTGTGTCAGAGACCTGGGAGTGTATGAAGTAACAACAGCAAACAAATGAAAACAAAACAGACAAGGCACACATCAGCTACCGAGTGAGGACAGAATATTGTCCTCCATCTCCCCACCAGACCTGCATTATAGAATACCTCGGGGCAAAATATGGGCAGTGGTCTCCTGGACTTGAGAGCTAGGGTTCCCACCCGAGGACTTATAGTGAGGCCTTTGGCAGTAGAAAGCATATATCCAGAGAAATGATTTTTGTTTCATATATTTCATTAGGATACAGGTAAGCCTAAGTAAAAACTATATTCTTTAAAGAAGGTTTCAATAACCTGTATGTATGAATGTCAAAGCAATTTCCTGTGAGAAATAATGGAGAAGAAGGGAATTAGGGAATTGTAGTTAGAGTTGAGAGACAACGAGAATATCTTGGTTGTGACTCCCTGTACAGTCTCCACGGGTGGAGGTTGTGATAAATGGGTGGTGAGAGGAGGGGAGCTGTGGGGTGAGCTTTGAAAGCAGAGAGGCTTTTCCCCAAAGGTGGCTGGGGTGTTCCTGAGAATGCATCAGATTCCTGAACAATACTAGAGGCTATAAAATATCCTCAAGGACTTTTTCTTTCTTACATATAAAAAATACAACAAAACAAAACAAAAAAGCCTTGAAAGCTTCAGGTGTGCTTGGTACATTGTGACCTAACATCTAAATTAAAAAGCAACCACCTCTCCTATTGTCCTGCAAGTTCACACTGACGTATTGGGTGGGTCTGGAGGGGTCATTTTTGATCTTTCTCTACAGCTACATAATTCTAATCAGAGGGCACAGAGGTTAATACAAGTTCAAGCTAGAAAGCAGCAGCTACTCCAACACTACAAAGCAAAAGGTCCACACGGAGAGAGTGGAGGCCCATTTTCAGATCAGCACTGGCTAAGTGCTGCTGAGCCCCAAGAAGTCAGCTGCAGATTGCACTGATTAACCCTGATGGTGAGGCCAAGGGTAATCCATACACTGAACAGTCTCACCACAAAGAAAAAAATCCTTCACCTTTCCTTGAACCCAGGAACTGAAAACATTATCCTAAAGGCTCAGTGAAATAGCAAACCTCCTAAAATGTTTTATTGTGGGAACCATAAAATTATTTAGAATATCACCTAAGTAAATATCCATCAACAGGATTTAAAAAAGACCTTGATGAAGCAGGACCAAAGGCCAATAAGAGAATGGATTTCACTAATTTTGATTCCCTCTGTTGCAATGGACAGAAAGCCCAATACAAAACTAGTGGTAGCAAAAAAAAAAAAAAAAAAGACTTAAATAACTCCTATAAGTAAAACATTGAGGGGCATGCTGGCTGTAGATGGTGTTGCACAGAGGGGCCAAGTAGTGTTCTCACACGCTGATTTCTCGCTGCCCATACTTTTAGAGGAGAGCCATTTTTCTCTCTGTGGGTTCTATCCTCAGAAAACCTCTTTCTTTCAGGTAGAAGGATGGCTGCCAATGCTCCAGTCACCTTTCAGATTTGATGTCCGTGAAAACAGAGCAGCACCTCTCACCCAGCACATTCCATTGTAGCTTCATTGGCTGGTCTTCATGGAATCAGTTGCTGGGTTGAGGATGATTTCATTGATTGGTGTCAGCGTGACTTCTGCCTCACCCCAAGATTTGCCAGGTCACAAAGACTAGAGTGCATCCCTGGGTAAACCAGGAGCCTTAGCTTAAATTAGTGGAAATGAAAACTAGAGAGGCAAACAGCAAAGACAACTACAAATGAGATTAAAATAAAACAGAGCACAATAAGATTCATAATAAATTAAAATAGAATTAAGTGCAATACAGAAGGACTGTGAAAAATTAATAGAATGACAGAATCAAAATCTTTATTAGAACTAGTTGGAGAAGAAAACATGAAGAGGTAAAAATATTAAGTTGTAATTTAGAGAAAAAAGTTTAAAAAAACTTTCAGAAGATAGAAGAAAAGAGCAAACTAAAACTTATAAAATGCAGAGAAATAAGTTTAACTTAAAAATTACATATTAGAATAGAGAGCCCATAAATAGACTCACACAGACATAGTGGACTGATGTTTGACAAAGGAGCAAAAGCAATACAATGGATGGAGTAAAGATAATCTTTTCAATAAATGGTGTTGGAACAACTGAATGGCCACATGCAAAATGGAATCTAGATACAGTCATCACAAAAATTGCTCAAAATGGGTCATAAACCGAAATCTAAAATATAACACTATAAAATTCCTAGATGATAACATATGGGGAAACCTAGATGATTCTGGGTATGGTGCTCACTTTTTAGAGCCAAAACCAAAAAAAAATTTATAAAAAAATAATTAGCTACCTTCATTAGATTAAAAACTTCTGCTCTGTAAAAGACAATGGCAAGAGGATGAGTAGACAAACCTCAGACTGGCAAAGGACACATGGACAAAGCCAAAGTGGGGTAAGAGGGTGGGAGGTGGGGATGGCTGGGTTGGGGGGTGTGAAATGGAGACAACCATACTTGAACAACAATAAAAAATGTGAAAAATAAGAAATCTTTGATAAAAGACTGTTTTGCAGAGTATACAAAAAACTCTTATAACTCAACAAGAAGAAAACAGACAACATACTAAAATATAGGCCAAGGATCTCAACAGACACCTCACCAAAGAAGATAGCAGATAAAACAGAAACATTTACAAATATGCTTCACATATGTCATCAGGAAAATGCTAGTTAAAGCAACCATGAGATACTACATACACCTATTAAAATGGCCAAAATATGCAGCACCAATTACAGCAAAATCTGGCAAAGATCTGGAGCAAAAATAACTCTCATTCATGGCTGGTAAGAATCCAAACATTACAGGCACTTTGGAAGACAGTCTGGTGGCTTCTGAGAAAATTAATCATTCTCTTACCATCCAAAATTTCTGCTTCTTGGTGTTTTCCCACGGAGCTGAGAACTTATAGTCAAACAAAACTTGCACATAGATGTTTATAGCATTTTTATTCATAATTGCTAATACTTGGAAGCAAGCAAGATGTCTTTCAGATGGTGAATGGATAAATGTACTGTGATACATCCCATCAATGGAATATTAATAAATGCTAAAAGGAACTATAAAAAGACATGAAGAGATCTTAAATTAATATCAAGTGGAAGAAGACAATCTGAAAAGACTACATACTGTATGATTCAAGCTATAATGACATGCTGGAAAAGACAAATAACGGAGACAGTAAAATGATTTCAGGCACCGGGGTCAGGAGATAAAAAATGGACAGGTACTGAAAACACTCTCCATGATGTTATAATAATGGGTACATGTCATTAAACCTGTGTCCAAGCCCTTAGCATGTACAACACCAATAGTAAACTCTAAGGAACACTATGGACTATGGGTAATTATCATGTGTTAATGAAGGGCTATCAGTTGTAACAAATGTGCAGAAGTGGCAAACGGCTCAGGGGTAGGTGCTGATATGATAACGGCAGAGGCTTCGCAGGTGCCAAGGCGGGGGGTACATGGGGTATCTCTGCACCTTTCCTCTCAGTTTTGTTGTGAATCTAAAACTCTTCTAAAAAATAAAGTCTTAAAAAGTTATAGGTATTCAGAGCAATGGAATAGAAGTTATAATTGTGCATAATTGGAAAAGAACATTAAAAAAGAATGTGTATTTAGATGAAAGTACTTTTTTTGGTTCAGGAACTACTAATGAAAAACAACCTATATGTACATATTCTCTAGCTAAAATTGTCAATTACCAGCATAAAGGTAAATTCCAAAATTGTTCAAAAGTAAAAGTAGACTATCTATAAAGAAATGAAAACAATCCTGGCCAGATTGCCAAATTCCAGAAACAATAGAATCTATATTATTTGCAGAATTCTGAAGGAATTCTGTTGTGACCTAGACATTTTAAAAATCTGCTAAGTCATTATTTATGTATGGTGAGAACAGATATAACTGTAAAGAAAAGATATGTTTATATGCATGTACTGAAACTATTTATAGACATAATTCAGTCAACTGAGAGCCGTATTTAAATAAAAATCACCAAGTGGAGATGCGGTGGTATGTGCTCTAGACTGAATGTTTGTGTCCCCCTCAAAATTCATGTTATCTAATCCCCAACGTGATGATATTTGGAGGCGAGGCCTTTGGGAGTTAATTGGGTTTGATGACATCATGTAGATGAAGCTGCCTGGATGAGACCCGTGCCCTCACTAGGCGGTGAGGAGACCAGAGCTCTCTCCCACCGCCACGCGAGAACACTGCAAGAACACTGCATTCTGTACACCAGGAAGGTGGCTTTCATCAAGAACCTACCGTGTTGGTTCCCTGACATCAGCCTCTGGAACTGTGAGAAAAAGGAGTTTGTTGTTTAAATCACACAGTCCATGGTATTCTGTTCTATCAGCATGAACTGACTAAGATATGTCAAGCTGGATGGTAAGAATTAGAACTTTAGCAATCTGGAGTCAAATCTAAATAGTAGTGTATGTGGTTACAAATGTAAATGTATCTATACAAATATCATTTAAAATATAATGCACACAATTCACAATGACCTGGGTGTTTTACTCCATTACACTAACAAGTGCTAGCTATTGGGAAAACAAGGAGACAGTAAGAATAAACTTGTCCCATATTAGGAAAATCTAAAAACATTATTCCATTTTTAGCTTCATAAGCAGAAAAAAAAGAAATTAAGAAATATTTTTCAAAATTCAAAAATAATAAATAGTAGTGTTAAAATAAAATGTACAATTTTCTATGGTTTTAATGACAGCCTACACTCAGACAGCAAAAGGTTTAAAACAAAAATAAAAATAATAAAGCATTAAAATTAGAATTAACATTTAAAATAGCACATTATTTCTGTCAATATATTAAATGTGTTAATTTCTTCTAATAAAAGTAGAGATCTTCATGTTGCATTATAAGCAAAACTAAAGTAAATGCTGGTTATGAAAACAAACAGCAGTGAGGTTAACATACAAATTTTAGGGGGACAATGTGGCCATAACACATGCCAATGCTCTACTCAACATTCCGACTTCACTGCATATCGATCCGAACTCCTGTCATTTATTGTTTATCATACAATTTATCAATTAATTAGATGCCATCTCCCATTACTTTCTAATCCTTCCAAGCATTATTTTCCAATAAGAGAGCAAATTCTCAATATCCATCACCTTGGTTAGCACAACACTAATCCTTAGAAGGGCACTGAAATTGATCAATTTCAAGATAAAATACTTTGGTAAGACATTTTATTTATAATTTTATTTCCCAGCTTCCCTTATATCAGGTTAGGATATTTTGAATCACATATATTTTCGGTATTTATATAGCCATTAAATTCATTCAATAAAAATGAGTGTCTTAGGCAATGTTGTAGGCTCTCAGGATAAGGCAAAATCTGTGCCTTGCTGAAATTTGAGACACATAATAAGCAAGTAAACATAGAATTGTGCCAGCTAGCTTTAGCCACAGGAAAATACAATACCATATACACACACACTGACTAAAAATTAATGAATTGGATAGGATTAACAAATAAGGAATATCTAAATAAATATTTGAGATTCAAAATGAATTGTGATGTGATTTGTTATGAGTTGATGGGTTTTCCTTTCCACTTTAAAGAATAAAAAGTGGTTGGGTTAAAAGAAGGAACCCTTCTGGAAACAGAGGGCAAACTAAGTAGCACTTCTTTTTCCCCAGCCATTCCCTTGTGTCACGGTTTCACAATACTATTATAAATACTGTGCATAATTTTTTACAAGAAAACATTTTAAATAAAGTGCAGTTCTTTTCAACTTCCCTACCCATTTAAAGATAATGGTTTCTTTTCAAGAAACCTGATTTTATCCTTCAGAAACTTGCTTACCAAATCCATAAAAATTAAATTCTTTACTGTTTTTCCAAAACTAAATGAATTACAATTCTTCCAGATTTGAAGATAACAACTTCTTATTTTAAGCTGTGATTGGGCTGTTGACTTATCCCCAAGCCTTCCTCCCTCTCCCCACTAAACCCAGCAGTCACCAGCAGAAGGTGTTCAAGGTAAGCCACACGTGTCAACAAGCTCATTCTAGAGAAGGTAGTCCAGACTCCTCAAGAGAACTTGGAAAGTACATTTCATCCACAAGGGCGTCACTAATCTACCGCTAAGTTATCCAAATCATTGGGTAGCCCATGGGGAGGCCAAGAACATTTTATGGTCACAAACCCAGGACTCTCAGGAGGTTAAATGAGTTGTCCATAAAAAAAGAAAACAAATTAAACTTGATCACCTCATTTCTTTAAATTTAAAGAATAATAAAGTTAATTAGAAAAATGTAAGTAAATGTTAAGCTTCTTATTATTTATGTAGTTCAGTACCTAAATTAAGGGAAAAAAATTTCCAAACAATATGCAAAGATTGTTGTTTGTCTTTTTTTGTTTTACTTCAGTATTAATAGACAAATTATCTAGCTCATCTAGGTCTTTTTTCTTAGTCTCCATTTAAAATTAGGTAATTAAATTCCTTTGGCTGCACTCAGAAACTGCCAATTTCAAAGCATAGAAAGAAATGAGAATACCAACATGAAGTTTCTCACATGAGAAGGAAAAAAGTCAGGGGGACTCTGAGGCCATGCTCACCACAGGCTTCACCCCAGGGTGGGGCTGGGAAAGGAATCCATTTCTCTGGCAATGTCAGTTTACTCGGAATGGTGTTCTTCAGAGAAACTAATTGAATGAGACCCTCCAGACTTCACTTCCCTTTTCCATAACCTATATAATTTTTATTGCATTGTGCATTGGCTGACATGAGCAGAACATAAATTAGCTCAGCGAGGAAGCATTGTGCACCTGTCAATAAGCTATTCAGTTGCATGCAAGTTATATTACCATCATATCATTAAGTGCTGAGCTGGGCAAGGGAGGGTGAAGAGACACCTTTTCAGTGAGCCCACTTATCTCAGTCCTCCTTTGTTTCTACCTCGCTTTTCCTCCCTTCCTTCCCAGTGTGAAGCCTTTGAAAGGACTGTTATCGGCTATCATTAAGCCAGCCACCTGTCTCCCTGGTAACGCTTATCAAGCTGTCCCAGGCTGCTTGGGCTGCTAGTGAGTACCTTCAACCCTGCATTGAATAAGCAGCTTCAAATTGTTACCATCTGGTAGACTGAACTCATAAAATATCAGGAGAGGAAATGTAGCTTAGACAGTCCTCAGCCTGTGGTATAAGAAGATGTATTGGAATTCACTGGCAGCGAAACAAAAAAGATAGGAGAAAGATTGAAATTCATTTCATAGCTGCAGGAAAAAATAATGTTGTTGATTTCTTTTCAACATGAAAAATAATTTTATGAAGAATATTTGTCTCCAACTTTGATCAATGATGTATTGTTAATATTCCAATTATCTTCTCCATACCCACATCTCAGCTTACAATGCACTCAGTCTAGCCACTGAAAGGAAAAGGGAAGTGCCTCCTTAGGTTCTCTGACATTCAGTGTTTAGGATGGAAAGAAACACTATTGGCTGCCTGCTACCCCTAAACCCTTTTTCTCCCTTTTTTCTTGCCATAGAGTTTCAGTTTTGTCAAAAATTTTCACACATATACACATCTCAGGAGTAAATGCTGACCAATTCAAGGCAATCATAGTGATCTGACTTCCTTTGCCAGTGACTGGCTCAGGAGAAGATCTGTGCCTCAATTCAGGTTGAAGAGAAAAGAGGGACAATCAACTGAGAGACTTCGGAGAGTTTCTAAATCAGAAAGAGACCACAGGGAAAAACAGTGTGGTGCTTCTATTGCTGGTACTGAAGCAGCCACATTGTGGTAGTGAAGGTGCTGGCCTGAGGTTTTCAAGAAGAGAGATTACAGAACTATGAGCTCTTTGATAACACGGAGCTATTGAGTTAACTCTTTGAAGTAGCCTAGCATTGGGACTTCTAATAAAGTAAGAAAGTAGCATTTCCTTATTGTTCATGCCATTTTATTTGTTTTTACTTTCAGCATTCTAGGTACATCTCAAATTCTTTATTCCTTTTATTTTCAGTTCTCAATTTTTCCGAGTACTTCTCTTAGAAACCTTGCTTGGAATCTAGAATCATCAACTCTAGCTTCACTCACACAGGTGCACCTTGTATTGAACCAGGGATCCGAGTTGGGTAAATGCAAACATTTCCTAGGGAAGCTGACTCAGAAGCACCTTTTAGCATCAAATGATTTGTCATATTAATTTCAATTCAAGTAGTTTCTTAAGACAATTTGATCCAGGAAAAGAAAGATTTTTTTATAAAGGAAGTGATACTAAACAGCAAACATACTTGAACTCCATCAGGGGTTCTGAGTAGTGAGAGAATAACATGAGCTTATTGGGATGTGGGAAAGCAGAAGACAAGAGAGGCAGGCTTGGGGACCAGCAACAGAGAACTTTTTATTAAGTTTACAAATTCTAACAGATAAAGAGTGAAAAGGAGTCAAAATTCTCACCTCTCTTTCAGGGAAGGTGAAAGACTATTTTATAAAGTTGATAAATCAGGAAATAAATATGTAAACTTATTATTTCCAGAATAAAATGATTTGTTCTGACATTTGAGAGATTATAGGCCTAATTATAGGCTACCCCCTACTCCAGCACATATGTTTTAAAATACAGCATAGAAGGAGATGCTAGGTATTACTAAGTACCTAGGTGTTCAGAAATACTTCACTAAGTATTTCTAGGAATAAGTACAGCTAACCTGTACTTATTCTGAAACATGAACCTGCTCCAAGGATTGCCATGCAATGAGGAAATAGAGATTCATGCATGATGATTGTAGAAGAATGAAAAATAGTATTAGTGAAATGCAAATGCTAATTGTGGAGATGTTTAAGGTTAAAAGCCTGAAGCTAGTTTATAAATATGTTCCGGAGATCCAATGCACAGTCTAGTGATTGTAATCAACCTATTGTATTATAAAGTTCAAAGTTGCCAAGAGATTAGATCTTAATTGTTCTCATCACAAAAAAAAGAAATGATGATTATGTGACATGAGAGAGGTGTTTAGCTCATGCTACTGTAGTAGTCATATTGTAATATATCAATAAAAGTGTGTCAAACCAACACATCATATACCTTCAGCTTACACAATGTAATGTGCTAATTATATCTCCATTTTTTAAAAAAGCTACTGGTAAAGGAAACATGTTTTGAAAAGCAGAGAGAACTTTGAAAATTCTCTAGTTAGAATACTCAGAAAAACTTAGTTATTTCTTACAAAATGAAAAGAGGAAGAAAAAATACTCAAAGAATTTGAAAAACCTTTCAAAGATTAAAAATAGAAATGCAAAAAGAAAAATTTAAATAGAAGCTTAAAAACAAAGTGACAAAATTTTCTAGAACATAGAATAAAAAATACTTTAAAAGACAAGGAAAGATAATGAAAGTGTGAGTGGAGAAACCTGTAAGATCAAACCAGGGAACGTAATACCAGACAACTGACAGTTTTAGGAAAAAAGAACATAACAAATGAGGAGAAGAAATTATCAAGAAAATAACAAAAAACATTTTTCTAGAATTTAAAAAGGACAATGCTTTTCATATTCAAAGGATCTTGACATTTAAAAAACCTGATGCTCAGAAAAAGGCTGCTAGGGATTGGACTGGGAGGATGTGGCACTCCGCAAGACAGGTGTCTGAGGAAAGAGAAGATTCCAAACGACTGTTAGGATAACTAATATGACAGAAAGTCCTGAGGATATGATAAGGGACATTATTCTTTTATCATGAAGAAAATAAGGTAATGAGAGACTAAAAAATGCTGTATATGCACAACATAAGAAAGGTAAATGGAAGATTAACATAGCTTACATAGGGATCATCAAGATCATAACTGAAAAAAGAAGATACAGCTTAACATAGAAAAGTAGCAAATAGTATAACTAACAATGATATCATTATGAAACATTCTTAAGAAGAGAATTGTGAAGCAGAGAAAAACCTTGTCTTTCATTGTGGAAAAGCAGGAGGCAGCTAAAGTTGAAAAATTGGTCTGTAATAGACTCCCACTTAAACATGGTAAATTAATCGCATGTTAGTCGTTTTCTTTCTTCCAGAGATCCCATTAAAATTATAACAAGAGAATAAAAAATTAATCTAAGATGACAGAGTATGACAGTAAAATGACAGAGGAGGATTATCTGGAGTCTACAGATAAACACCAGACTCACTAACTGCTCCAGTTTTCTCTAACAGAACATAAAGAGCTAAGGGCCTACTTCTCACCATCTGGCAGGAATTTAGAGGAATTCTTTAGAAAGCTCTAATAGCATCAAAGAAAAGACCTCCAAATCCTGGCAGCCCTGGGTTACCCAGTATGTGGGCTGGATCACTCCCAGTCACCTGAGGGGGAGCGGCCAGTGCGCACACACAGACTTCCTGAGTGTGTTAGTGTAACCAACTCTTCAGTAGAAACCAGCTCTTTTTGTTTCTTTATTTCTCTCTTATGTGATACTTGACACACAAAAGAATATGTGATGTATGTGTAAATTATGAAGTGTGATAATAAAACAAACACTAGTGAAACAACAATATAGGAGCTAATATAAGAGCTGTTAAGATGTAAGCACTGTGACTTTTTTCCTAGATCTTTCTACCTTCCTTATGCATAGTTTATCATCACCCTAGATTTTACATCACCAGTATCATACTTTTCAAAAAATATAGCTTTATCACAGGTATTTTTTTTTTTTTTTTTTTGCTGAATAATATATTGTTTAGTATTTCCTGGTTTTGGACTTTTTAATTTTTATAATGAAATTCTGAGTTCTAAATTATATTTTTAAATCATTCAATCTTAGATTTAGAAGATTTTTCTAGAAAAGGCTAGACAGTAAATATTTTAGCCTTTGTGATGTATATGATCTCTGTTGAAGCTACTCAGTTCTGCTGTTTTAACAGGAAAACAGCCATAATCAATATGTAAATGAATGGGTGTGTTTATGTTTGCTATTTACAAAAACAGGCACCAGGCAGGATGTTTTGTTAGATATAATTACCAGACACAATAAAGTAGGAGCTCAATAAATATTTTTGAACAGGAGAGAGAAGATGGCGGCATGGTAAAAGGACGTACATCTCTTTGCCTCCCCCACACAGGTCTTAAACCGGGACATTTTTCAATGCAGCACAGCAAACAGACACCAGAAACACAGCATATTTGAAAACAGATTATCAAAAATTGCAGTGGACGTTGAAAAACTGGACGGTAAAGAGAGTACTCCGGCGGTGCGGAGACCAGGGCGCGGGCTGAGAAACCGGGCCAAGGCTGGCTGTAAGACTCAGGGGAGGGAGCTGGAGCATCTGCTCCCTGAACAGCCAAGCAGGGACCCACCACACCAGCATAAACCTGGTCGCTTGAAATATCACAGACAGGAGTTAAGATCTCATAGCCCCGGGAGGACTGAACGCGGGAGCTGGAGCGCGCACCTTTGTCTGCGCCCGCGCGACATTGTAAACAGCTGCTAGGGGATCGGTGCATCAGCTCGCCCAGGGAGACCCGGCGCGACAGGGCGCGCAGTCGCTGGGCACCATAGGGGTTGAACCGTGTTCGTGGGACAGTTGGAACCTGTGCAAGGAAGACTCAGGGAACATCGGGACTTGTGGGCGCGCGACCACAGTTCGCACCTGGGTCCCTGGGCAGAGAATCTAGGGACACCTCTGAGGACAGTAGGCCAGAGAAAACTGAATGCTGAACAAGGGGGAAAAAAAAAAACCAATACGGTCACCCCTCAGCCACTACAGTCTTCAAGACCAGAAAAA